>JAIUZE010018086.1:0-26102 GCA_022085475.1 Heliosperma pusillum
AATCTATCTACAACCACCATGATTGAATCCTTTCCCCTTTGAGTTCTAGGTAAGGCTACAATGAAATCCATACTTAGGTCTTCCCATGGCTTGTTGGGTACTGGAAGTGGTGTGTAAGGGCCTGCTTGAAAGTGTGCCTTGGCTAGTTGACAAGATCTGCATCTTTTGAGGGCATCTTGCACATCACTGAGCATCTTAGGCCAATAGAACTGATCTTGTAAGATGTCATAGGTCTCCTGTACCCCAAAGTGACCAGCAAGGCCATTGGAGTGAACCTCTTTGACCAGTAGTCCCCTATAAGGTCCCTTAGGCACACACAGTTTGTTCCCATAGAATAAGTATCCTTCTTGAGCTGTGTACTTGCTCCCTTTCTTGACTTGCCCTTCTTGGTGTACCTCCCATTCATGCTTGAAGTCTGGGTCCTCTTGATAGATCTCTTTCATAAATTCAAACCCCAACACCCTTTGCTCCATGAAGGTCAACATTACAGACCTTCTAGACAATGCATCAGCTACAACATTGTTCTTACCCTCTATATACTTGCTGGGGAATGAGAAGGATTGCAAGAACTCTACCCATTTGGCATGCCTGGGGTTGAGTTTGTGCTGTCCATTGATGTATTTGAGAGCCTCATGATCAGAATGAAGCACAAAAGGCTTAGGCTTCCAGTAGTGTCCCCAATGATTCAATGCCCTCACAATGGCATAGAATTCCTTGTCATATGTGGAATAGTTAAGCTTGGCCCCATTTAGCTTCTCACTAAAGTATGCCACAGGTTTCTTTTCTTGAGTAAGCACAGCTCCTATGCCAATACCACTGGCATCACACTCTACCTCAAAGAGTTTGTTAAAGTCTGGTAGAACCAATATTGGAGACTTACACAATAGCTCTTTGATCAGATTGAAGGACCTTTCAGCCTTCTCATTCCACTTGAACTCTCCCTTCTTCATGCACTCAGTAATAGGGGCCATGATTGAACTAAACCCTTGTATGAACCTCTTATAGAAAGATGCCAACCCATGGAAACTTCTTACATCAGTAACAGTTTGGGGAATGGGCCATTCCTTGATTGCTTGCACTTTCTCAGGATCAACTGCTACCCCTTTCTTAGAGATGATGAACCCAAGGAAGTAAACCTCAGGCTGCATGAAGGTGCACTTCTCTAGCTTGCCATACAACTTGTTTTCTCTTAGGACCTCAAACAACATCTTCAGATGTTGCAAATGTTCTCCCTTTGTTGAACTGTAAATAAGAATATCATCAAAGTAAACCACTACACACTTGCCTAAGTAAGGCCTTAGGACTTCTGTCATCAACCTCATGAAGGTGCTAGGGGCATTAGACAACCCAAAAGGCATCACCAACCATTCATAGAGCCCATGTTTAGTCTTGAAAGCTGTCTTCCATTCATCCCCTGCTCTTATCCTCACTTGGTGGTAGCCCTGCCTCAGATCAATCTTAGTGAACACTTGAGCCCCACTTAGCTCATCCAGAATATCATTAAGTCTAGGTATGGGAAACCTATACTTGATGGTAATGTTGTTGATGGCCCTACTATCAATACACATACGCCAAGTCCCATCCTTCTTTGGCACAAGCAAGGCTGGTACAGCACAAGGACTGAGGGACTCTCTGACATAGCCCTTGTTGAGTAGTTCACCTACTTGAAGTTGGAGCTCTTGTGTAGCCTTAGGGTCACTCCTGTAGGCTGGCTTGTTGGGTAAGATAGCTCCAGGCACTAGGTCAATGTGGTGCTCTATCCCTCTAAGTGGTGGCAGTCCACTAGGAAGCTCAGTAGGGAAGACATCACCATAACTTTCTAGGATAGCTTTGACCTCTTCAGGGATATCAATGATACTCATCCCAGTCTCCTTGACTAGCAATATGTATACAGGTTGTAGCTCACTTAGCTCTTGTGCTATTTCTGATTCATTTATCAACATGACTTCTTTGGAAGCCTCACTCATGGGGTTTGGGTTGATCTTTAAAGCAGGTGGTAAAGGTGCTAGGGTGATCTTCTTCTTCCCATACTTGAAGGTGTAAGTGTTGTCTCTCCCATGGTGTATGGCATCCCTATCAAACTCCCATGGTCTCCCAAGCAGAAGGTGACATGCATCCATAGGTAGAACATCACAAAGACTCTCATCCACATACCCTTTACCAATTGAGAAAGGTATAACACATTGTTTATCCACCTTGATCTCAGCCCCTTTGTTTAGCCATCTGAGTTTGTAAGGTAGGGGGTGGTCTTTGGTGGGTAGAGCTAGCTTGTCTATCAGTGTTTTGGAGGCCACATTAGTGCAGCTTCCCCCATCAATAATGAGGTTACATACTCTACCCTTGATGGTACATCTGGTCCTAAAGATCTGGTGTCTTTGGTCCTCTTCCAAAGGTTGTGGTTGAGTATGCATTACCCTCCATGTTACCAAACTTAACCCTGCATCAGGCTCTATCAACTCCTCACTAGCCTCTACCTCAGGCTCTTCCATCTCTTCATCACAGACCAACACTTCATCATCTCCCCAATGGATTACTTCTAGGGTACTCAGAGCCCTTTTAGATGGGCATTCTCTAGCAAAATGCCCATACCCTTGACATTGAAAGCACTTTTTGAGAGGGGTAGTCTTCCTTTGGCCTGCCTCAACAGCCTTGCCTTTATCAAGGTTGAAAGGAGTCTTAACAGGAACCACAGGTTCTCCTATCTTAACTCCTGCAAAAGGTTTGAAGGTGGGGGTTCTGGAAGGTGTCTTAGAAGCACTGGCCTTTCCTTTTCCCAATTTTTCTACCCTTAAAGACAAGTTGACAGCTTCCTCAAAGGAGTATATGTTTTGTAGCCTGACTTTACTAGCTATCCTTTCATCCAACCCCTCTAAGAACCTTGCTATCTTTTGTTCAGATTTCTCAACAACCTCACATTGCAAAGTGAGTTGTTCAAAGTCTCTTAGGTAGGACTCTAAAGGTCTTTGGTCTTGCTTTAGGTGAGTAAGCTTAATGAACATGTCCTGAGTGTAGTCCCTAGAGACAAACTTAGCTCTCATTTTCTTTTTCAGTTTGAGCCATGACTTTACAGGTTCTTTCCCTTCCCTAACCCTCAAGGTTTTCATGTTTTCATACCACAGTGAGGCATAGCCTTTTAGTTTCATGATAGCAACCTTAAAAGCCTTTCTATCAGTGTATCCTTTAAACTCAAAGACTCTTTCTACAGACCTTAGCCAATCTAAGAAATCATCAGGGTTCAAGCTACCTAGAAAGTCAGGAATCTCTACCTTGATATCTTTGTCTTGGTGTCTGAGAAGGCTGTGATCTGAGCCATCTGAATCTGACATTTCAAACTGATCTACAGGTTGTCTCCTCCTTACTCCACCTTGTGGGAAAGGTGCTCCTCTTCCTCGACCTCTGCCTCCCCTTGTATCATTGTTCTGTTGGCCCTCAAGGAGTTCATTGACAGATCTAGAGACCTCCATTACAGTTCTGACAAGATCTTGAACTGTGTTTTCAAGACCTGTGATTCTCTCTTCACTCATGGTTGTATTTTGTGTTTTTAATGTAGTTAGGTAGATGAACTCACAAACCAAAGCTCTGATAACCAATTTGCACTGAAACTATTCAGAAAAGACAACTAAACAATGACAAATTGAGCTAAGATTAAGACACTTGCAAGTACTCTGTTTCTGTTTGAATTGATTGTTAAAGAACAAGGATAGGACCTTAATCAAAGCACAAAGCCAATGATTGAGGGTTGAACTTTGATCCCAGCACACAGCTAAGGACCCAAGCTCACTTCCAAGCACAAAGCAAAGGAAGTTGTCTCAAGCACACAGCCAAGAGATGCAACAGAAACAAGGTTTCAGTTTTATGTTTTACTTCAAATCTGATTTGCATTTCATTAGGTAAAGGCCTTATATAGGCAACAAGGATACAACTCAGACGTTAGGAGATATCTAGGGCCACAAAGGCTTACAACATGAAACAAAATAACAGCTACAAACTTGCAGGAAAACTGACATAAAGTAGATAAAGCAGAAAAGTAATTCTAATGGGACAATCTGCCTTAATGGGTTTGTTGGGGTTGAAACTGGTGGAGGGGTGGACTTCTGAGCTTGATTCTTGAGCTCAACTGAAGTGGGATGGATGCCAAAGGTCCTTCTAAAAGGCCCTCGAGTTTGTTTGATCATAAAAGGAAAGTTTGATAGTGACATGTTAACTACTGCAAAAAGGCTGAAATCTGGACAGTCTGAAGTTGTCCCTAAGCTAACTCTTTGTGTGTTTGTTTCTGGGGAGGGAAGTCCTGGGGAAAGTTGTAGAGGACCTTCCCAAGACATAGGTTTGAGGGTTGGTTAGGCTTGTTTGATTGTGTGGGGCCCCATGGACCTTGTTTAGAAAGGCTGTGATAGGCTGTTTTTGGCTGGGGGCTGTTTTTGTTGTGTTGGGTTTGTTGGGCTGTTGGCTGAGCTTTGTTGTGGCCTAGTCTTGGGAAGTGGATGGCTAGGCTTTGTTCTGGTTGTGGTGGTGTTGTCTTAGCAGGCTTGAAGTGGTTGTGGCTGGGACTGAATAGAACATTGTCATAGCTGGTCATGGTGTTATCTGAATGTATGTTGTTGTTTTGATGTTGAGTCTTGTCTTGAGTTTGTGTCTTGTCTTGAGCTCGTGTCATGGCTCGTGTCTCGGCTTGGTCACATACTCCCGTTGCTGATCAACTCTGTACTAAATACTCTTCATAACTACTGGGCCCAAATGTTCATCATTCCTCAAAGTGTAGTAAGAAGTATTGAAGCCATTTGCAGGAATAACTTCTGGGATGGCCATGCTGATTTTCATAGAGTCCCTCTTGTGGCTTGGGACAAGATTACTGCCCCCAAGAAGGAGGGAGGCCTAGGTGTAAAGGATGCTGCATTATGGAATATAGCAATTGTGGGTAAGCTAGTGAATTGGATCTACAATAAGGCTGACAGACTTTGGGTCAAATGGATTAATTCCATTTATCTCAAAACCCAGAGCTGGCAGGATTATGCACCACCCACTGATAGTACTTGGATCTGGAAGAACATATGCTGGGTGAAGGATAAGCTCAAGGAGGGATTTGAGAATGATGAGTGGCAACAGAGTCCAAAGGGATATACAGTCAGGAGTGGGTATGAATGGCTGCACGCAGACAGGAATAATGTAACCTGGCATACTGTTGTTTGGAATAATTGGGTTGTTCCCAAGCATGCTTTGATTACATGGCTGAAGATGCATAAGGGAATGAATGTCAAAGACAAACTGTTCAGGCTGAATTGCTGTGAAACTGACTTGTGTACTATGTGTGAAGCTGCAACTGAAACTGTGAACCATATCTTCTCTGAATGTGTATATAGCTGCAATATCAAACATCATCTGATGAAATGGTATGATGGCACTGTTCCTGACACTATGGCTCTTGCTAATGACTACAAGGACACGGTTCAATGGAAGAAGCAGGCTGTGCTACTCAATGCATATAATTATCATGTTTGGTCACAAAGGAACACTGCAAGATTGCAAGGTTACCTCATGAAACCTGAAGATGTAGCGAGGAAGATAGAGGAGGAGGCAATAAGAAGACTCAAGGCCAAGATTGGAGATGAAAATACAGTAGCATTGCATAGTTAAGGGGTATTGAAAGCTAATTGTAATGGTATGATATATTGTTTTGTTGCTGCAAAATTGCCTACCACGGGATTCGATCCCAGATCCTTGTAATTAACCTTTTTGATTTGATATATTAAATTCACATTTTTACCCAAAAAAAAAAACTTATACCGCTAACGGTGAGATGCAAGCCCTAGTGAGCGTATTCGGTTGCCTAAGAGTGTCTTCCCCGAGTCTTTGTATAACATGATGGATTCGGATTTGTATTCCATATGCTCTTATCTTTAATTATCGAATTGCCTATTTATCCTTATAGTATTTCACATGTATATCTTGATATGCATGCTTCTACTTTTGTATTTTATTTTATGTACGTTTAATGTGATATGGCTGAGAGAACCCGGAGTTACTCCCCACTGACTGTGACGTTCATGTTTTTTTTCATGGATGAACATGTTGCTTGATTTGGATGGCTTTTTGCTTATGCTATTTTGGGTTCGGGTGTGAGCTAGCGGGCGTTGTCCCTGGAAGATTCACCTCTAGTCGTTAATTAGCTAGTTTGCTAATCACTTTGACAATGTTAACCTTTTGAGAGACTACGTCTCTTATCTTATACTATTTTGTATTCGGTTTGTAATTTGACACTCCTCGTATACTTATCTTGCATGTATAAAGGTTTTTAAAATACCGTATTTCCGCTTATTAAATCACATGCTTGTATGTTTTATTTCCGCATTCGCGAGTGTTGTCACAGTTGTTATCAGAGCTTTATCGCTCCCGACGGACACACGTGAACCCTAACTTAAACTACTTGACCTAAAAATATTAAATGAGAGTTGGGTAGAAGTTAAGGATATTACTTGGTAGTCTATTTGTTTATGCTAATTGATAGGAGTAACTTAATTTGTTTTTGTTTCTTATGAAGATGGTGAGACCTCATCTAGTTGAGAACGTTATGTTGGAAGCTCTTACTCAAGTGCTGAAAAATCAGCAAGATGCGGCTTTAGCTCAAGCCAACAACCAAGTTCCCCCTCGAAGGGAAGATAATCGTCAAGGTGGCTACGCATGGGTAGCTGGGCAAATAGCTAGAAGTAAGATTGTACCATATGGTGGAGAACCGGACCCTACGGAGTTATCCGATTGGTTCCGTGAGATGGAGAAGCAGTTCGATCTATACCAAGTCCGCGAAGAGGACAAGGTGAGGATCGCAAAGCACTTCCTTCTGAGGGAAGCTGATAACTGGTGGGCTATCACAAGTGCCACCGCTGTTCTTGAAGAAGACTTCAATTAGGCTTGCTTCAAAGCTCTTGTGGAAGGTAGATTCTATCCTAAAGAGCTTAAGCAACAAAGGCTCAAGGAGTTCATTGACTTTAAGCAAGGCAACTTGTCAGCTCACGACTTCACTACGGAGTTCAATAAGCTTGCTCATTTTCCTCCAAGACTTATCCGAGATGACGAGGACCGAGCGTTCTATTACCGTAACAAGCTGAGTGTCGTTCTTCAAAGTAAAGTGAGAAGGAATACTACTTCTTTTGGGGATCTTTATGATGATGCCTTGTGGGCCGAGAATTCCATGAAGGCTATTAAATATGAAGCTTTGATGAATAATCCCTCTTCTTCTTATGCTCCTAGGCCGAATGTGTATGGAAAGAGACCATTTATTCCGTGTCCTTCTAACTCTTATGCTAACAAGAGGAGATTCAATCCTCCTTCCAATGCAAACACAAGAAATCCTGCTCCTTTTATTCCTAGGGCTACTTCAAATGTGGCCCATAGGCCATATACTCCTCAAGCTCAACCTCAAGGTCGTCAATGTAACCGTTGTAGACAACCATTCCATCCCGGTGTGTCTTGTTCCAACCGACCTTATGTGTGCTTCTTTTGCCAAAAGGGTGGTCATCGTTATGACGATTGCCCCGATCGAAAGTTGCCCCCTCCTCCTGCTAAACCTAAAGGTTCTATCTTTTTCATGAGCCGTGCCGAAGCCAATGCTCATCCCGAGATCATTACGGGTATGTTCTCAATCTTAGAGCAACTGTGTCTTATTTTATTTGATACCGGTGCTTCTATGTCTTTTGTGTCATCGACTTATGCTAATAAATTATATATCGAGCCTACATCTAGTGAGGATACTCCTATATCCTTACCATCCGGAGATATTATCTCTTGTTCTACTCTATATCCTAATGTCCCAATATCTATTGCTGGTTCTATCTTTCCCGCTAATCTCCTTAAGTTCCCTCTAGGAGAGTTCGATATAATATTAGGTATTGATTGGTTAGCATTGTATCATGCTAGGTTTGAGTGTCGTGATCAAAAGATTTATTTAAAGAGACCTTTAGGAGTTAGAATAACCTATAAGGGATCTCATCCCCGAAAAGGTGTGTCTTTAATTTCCGCTATGAAATTGGTAAGTATGGTTAGAAAAGGTCACCAAGCATACTTGTGTATTGTGACTTCTTCAACTACCTCTTTGCCAAGTATTGAAGATGTGCCTATTGTTCGAGAATTCGTTGATGTATTCCCCGAAGATTTGCCCGGGATTCCTCCCGAGCGTGATGTTGAGTTCTCTATTGATCTTGTTCCTGGTTCTGGACCCATAGCCAAAGCTCCTTACCGTATGGCTCCGACCGAATTGAAAGAATTAAGGAAGCAGCTAGATGATATGATTGAGAAGGGTTTTATTCGACCAAGTGCCTCGCCTTGGGGTGCTCCTGTTCTCTTTGTAAAGAAGAAAGATGGTTCTATGAGGCTTTGTATTGATTATCGTGAATTGAATCGGATTACAATCAAGAATAGGTATCCTTTACCAAGAATTGAGGGTTTGTTTGATCAACTAAAGGGTGCTTCTACTTTTTCCAAGATTGATTTGAGATCCGGTTATCACCAAATTCCCGTTCGAGATGTTGATATTCCGAAGACCGCTTTTAGTACAAGGTATGGTCATTATGAGTTCAAGGTAATGCCATTTGGATTGACGAATGCTCCCGCTATCTTTATGGATCAAATGAACCGCACATTTAGTGAGTACCTTGACAAGTGTGTGGTGGTATTCATTGATGATATTCTTATTTTCTCCAAGTCCGAAGAAGAGCATGCTATTCATTTGTGGACTATTTTGGGTGTTCTTCGTCGTCAGAAGTGGTATGCTAAGTTCTCCAAGTGCGAATTTTGGTTACCTAAGGTGTCCTTTCTTGGGCATGTGATTTCTAAAGAAGGTGTTATGGTGGAGCCTTCTAAGATTGAAGCCGTGGTGGATTGGAAGAGTCCGACCGATATTAGAGAGATTCGAAGTTTTCTTGGTTTAGCTGGTTATTACCGTAGATTTGTCAAGGATTTCTCTAAGCTTGCTAGACCGATGACTCAGTTATTGAAGAAGGAAACCAAGTTCCTATGGAATGAAGCTTGTGAAGCAGTGTTTCATGAGTTAAAGAAAAGGTTAACTACCGCTCCGGTGTTGAATTTGCCTGAAGATGGAGTAGACTTTGATGTCTATTGTGATGCTTCTAAAATGGGTTAGGGTTGTGTTCTTATGCAAAATAGGAAAGTAGTGGCTTATGCTTCGATGCAGTTGAGAGTTCATGAAGTGAACTATCCTACTCATGATTTGGAATTGGCCGCCGTTGTTCATGCTTTGAAGGTGTGGAGACACTACCTTATTGGAGTTCATTGTCGTATATTCACCGATCACAAAAGTTTGAAGTACATATTTACTCAAAAAGAGTTGAATATGAGACAAAGAAGATGGTTGGAATTGGTGAATGATTATGATTTTGAGTTATTGTACCATGAAAGGAAGGCTAATGTTGTTGCCGATGCTCTTAGTAGGAAAGCTTCTCATGCTTTGAATGCTATGCATGTATTACCCGATGATCTTTGTGCCGAGTTTAGAAAGTTGAAGTTGGAATTCGTGGAGCGTGGATTTGTTCATGTTGGTGCTATGACTGCTGAACCTGTTTTTCTCCGTGAGATCCGCGAAAGCCAAGTTGATGACCTTACCTACAAGTCTATTCAAGCCAGACTTCTTGAAGGTAAAGCTAAAGATTTCAAGTTTGATGTTGAAGGTGTTCTTCGTTTCCATGGCCGCTTATTTGTTCCTAATGCTCTTGATTTGAGGAAGCGAGTTCTTGATGAAGCTCACCTTTCCCCTTATTCTATTCATCCCGGAGGTGATAAGATGTACAAGGATTTGAAGCTACAGTTTTGGTGGCCGAACTTGAAGGGTGATGTTGTATCTTATGTTGGAAGATTTCTTACTTGCCAACAAGTGAAGATTGAACACAAGAGGCCCGGTGGATTGCTACAACCGTTGGATATTCCGCTATGGAAGTGGGAATCTATTTCTATGGATTTTGTTATGGCTTTGCCGAGGACCGTTGGAGGTAAAGATGTCGTTTGGGTTGTTGATGATCGTTTGACCAAGTGTGCTAGATTTATTCTGATCAAAGAAACTTGGAGTTTGGATGGTTTAGCAAAAGCTTATGTTGATGAAAATGTTAGATACCATGGCGTTCCTAAGGAGATCATATCCGACCGAGATCCGAGATTCTGTTCGAGATTTTGGAAGGCTTTACAAGAAGCCATGGGTAGTAAGTTGTTGATGAGTACCGCATTTCATGCCGCTACGGATGGTCAGACCGAGAGGACTATTCAGACTTTAGAAGACTTGCTTAGGGCTTGTGCTCTTGATTTCCAATCTAGTTTGGAAAAGAGTCTACCGTTGGTGGAGTTTTCTTACAACAACAGTTATCATGCATCGATCAAGATGGCTCCTTATGAAGCTCTTTATGGAAGGAAATGTCGGAGTCCTATTTGTTGGAATCAATTGAGTGATGTTCGCGACTTAGGCCCCGATGTTCTTGTTGAAACTGTTGATAATGTGAAGGTCATTTGTGATAGAATGAAAGCCGCTCAAGACCGTCAAAAGTCTTATGCCGATATCCGAAGAAGACCGCTAGAATTTGAGGTTGGAGATAAAGTGTTCTTGATAGTATCTCCAATGAAGGGTGTTAAACGGTTTGGTGTTAAGGGTAAATTGAGCCCGAAATACATTGCACCCTTTGATATTGTGAAAAGGATTGGTGCCGTTGCATACAAATTGGATTTTCCCCCGAATTTGGCTAAGGTTCATGATGTTTTCCATGTTTCTCAATTGAGAAAGTATGTTAGTGATCCAAGACATTTCTTTCAAAAGGAAATGCCCGAGCTTGAACCGAATTTATCCTTTGAAGAGAAGCCGATCCGCATCCTTGACCGCAAGGATAAGAAGTTGAGAAGTAAGGTGGTTCCTTTAGTGAAAATCTTGTGGAGATGTGCTATTTTCGAAGAAGAGACTTGGGAAACGAAAGCTTCTATGCGTAGTAAATATCCGAGTCTATTCGAGTAAGGTATCTTTCTTTCCCTCAAGTTTCGAGGGCGAAACTTTTTAAAAGGTGGGGTGATTGTAACACCCGTAAATGTACCCTACTTTTATAGTGAAAATATTTTACGGACACTTTTCAGCGAAATTAAGTTTTAATTTTGAATTTAGAATTTCCGAGTTCGTATTTGGATTTTCCGCGAGATTTCAAGTAAATTCCGTCTTAAGCCGTCTTTGACTTTTGTTGACTTTTTCCCTTACACATCTTATACTCCCCTTAACCTATTTCATTCCAACACAAACACAACATTTCTTCTTCCTTAAGAAATCCCAAAACCCTTGCCTCCATTTTGATCCAAGCTTAGAATCGTAATATCTCATTCGTTTCTTGCTCAAATTCTTGTAAGTTTGTCTTATTCTTCCCCTCTTAGCTTCCTCTATCCGTTTTGTTAATAAAATTACCGTCTTTCTCATTTTTCAAACTTTCCGTCTTTCTCAAGGTGAAGTAAATTCATCTTTTATTAACTATTTTGTAGGTGGTGACCTTCAAGATCCCGACAAAGACTATTTCCTAATCGAAGAGGACCTTGACGCGGAGTGAAGACGCATAAAGGTAACGGTGAAGGGTTACTCGATATCATTTACGTGTTTTACATGCTTTTGTGTTAGAATTCGTATTTAGAATACGATTAGTAAGCTTATAATTTATGTTATGTATGATGATTGTTGTTAGTTGATGATTGTTGATGATGAATATTGATTGTTGATAATTATTAGAAGTTAATTATGAGAATTGAAAATGATTGAATGCTTGATGAATTTTCTCGGGTAGACTGGGGTTCCCAGCCGGGTGACCGGTCGTCGGTCTGCCCACCGGCTGGGAACACATCAGTAGGAAAATTGGATTTTTGTGAGTAGTGATGGTCCTGGCCGGGTGCCCGGCCGCCGGCCTCCAGGCCGGCCTAGAGCACACTGCACTTTTTTTGTGATTTTTGGATTTTGCTTGATGCGCGAGCCGGGGTACCGGCCGCCGGTCCACTGACCGGCCGGCAACACGGCTGTGTTTTATTCTTACAATTTCTAAAACTCGTAATTTAAAATAGTTCGCATGATTCGTTTATCGTATAATTTTACGTAGTGACTTATAATATTAATGTTTTGAATATTTGATATTTCATTCGCTTGTATCACATGTTTTGTGACGGTTTTTTTGGTATGTTCCACTTTGAGTCGGTTTTTACAAATGATACGGTTTGAGCACTATTTTGTTATGTGCTTTGTACTCTCATTCCCTTGGCTACCTCCACGTTCGTAAGGCTGGAATGTCGGAACGGGAATGTATCCTACTGCTTAATTGCATGTGTTAGTGGGCATACGACGACGTTGTTGGGAGGCGAACGCTTTGCGTTGATCGACCCGGCCGTCAAATGTTGTGTACTTGCGAGGTGGTTTTATTTGCATGTAGCGTACCGCTTGTTATGAGGCTTGAGCTCTTTTCCGCCTCTTTCGTGAATTGATCTACCGAATTTGGGGTACTCGGCGTTTATTTTTGTAAGACCGAGTCTTGGATGCGAAACGCTTTATCGCATGTCGAATCGTAACACGTTTATTCCGAGATCCTGGCCAGGTTTAGACTAGGACCGGATATTTATTATCGTCGTGCTACCAGGAGGAAATTAGTCTACATACGCGAAATGTTTTATCGTGTATGCTTTCAGGGAAATGTTTTATCCCGTGGATGCCTTTTAATCATACTTGCCATGTACACGATGCTAGTGCGTTTCATTTACCGTGAGAGGTGTCGTCTTTGTGTCGTGGTGTTTGGATGCGTGATTACATGATTGATTATTCAAGATCATTGCATGACTTGGCATGGTTTGTTTGTCGAGTCTCAATCTTATCAAACTTATACCGCTAACGGTGAGATGCAAGCCCTAGTGAGCGTATTCGGTTGCGTAAGAGTGTCTTCCCCTAGTCTTTGTATAACATGATGGATTCGGATTTGTATTCCATATGCTCTTATCTTTAATTATCGAATTGCCTATTTATCCTTATCGTATTTCACATGTATATCTTGATATGCATGCTTCTACTTTTGTATTTCCTTTTATGTACGTTTAATGTGATATGGCTGGGAGAACCCGGAGTTACTCCCCACTGACTGTGGCGTTCATGTTTTTTTTCATGGATGAACAGGTTGCTTGATTTGGATGGCTTTTTTCTTATGCTATTTTGGGTTCGGGTGTGAGCTAGCGGGCGTTGTCCCTGGAATATTCACCTCTAGTCGTTAATTAGCTAGTTTGCTAATCACTTTGACAATGTTAACCTTTTGAGAGACTACGTCTCTTATCTTATAGTATTTTGTATTCGGTTTGTAATTTGACACTCCTCGTATACTTATCTTGCATGTATAAAGGTTTTTAAAATACCGTATTTCCGCTTATTAAATCACATGCTTGTATGTTTTATTTCCGCATTCGCGAGGGTTGTCACATAAGTGAATATTTGTATGATTTTATCCCCTCATTTTAGCTCGATTTGATATGGTTTATCCACTTTAAGAAGTGGTTTTATGAGGTAATCTCTCCTTTGCAGTATTTCTCGTGCTTTAATGTCATTTGTAGGAATTGAGTCGTTTCTACTTCAAATCCCGTCATTTGAAGGAAATATGAGCAAGGAGAAGATAAGAAGGACGATTACGTGAGGTTAAGATGGCATGCTATAAAGATCTAGAGGTTCCGAGTCAAAGGGAACAAGTTTCAAGTCATTCCGAGCTCATATGCACAAGTTGCGACGGTTTCGCTATTCGTCGACGAAAGTCGTCTCAAACCTCATGCTCCGACCCTTAACCCTTGGGGACATGATCAAGCTCAAATAGGGGAGGAAATGAGGCCCAATAGGTGTTAGTTACGTCCCCATCCGAATCTAAAGTCAATGAAGTCAAGGTAGATCAAGTCACATACCAAGGGAAGATCAAACGAAAGTCACATACAAATCCGATCAGGTTTATTGTATTCTACGCATCTTCTCTTCATCTACCTCTCTTTAATGCAATGCTTAATGGCTTGTTTAATGGGCATGAATCCGGACACATTTGAGCAGCCTCTCAACCCTATAAATAGCCTAGCATCCTACACAACAAAACATGTACAAAACAAATACTTTCTCTTTAGTTTAGTTTTCTTCTTTCTCTTATCTTTCTTAGTTTTAGTTTAGTTTTAGTTTTCTCTAGTTTAGTTTAGTTCTAAGGTTTTCTTCAATTGTAATTGTTCTACTTGTAATTGGAATTCTAGTTTCCGCGTTTGTATTTTCCATTTCAATCTTTGCTCATCCTTTCCAGTAATCCTTATTCTCGTGTTTACATTATAGTTTCATTTTAATTTAGTATTTCCTTTATCATGTTTACCATTCTTAGTTTTATAGTCTTAGTTTCCCTTTCATTGTTAATCATGCATAAGTAATCTTTGTTCTAGGGTGTAGGGTAGCCATGTAGGTTGATTAAAAGATGATAATTGGATAAAGAAATTGTGCCTTTAAAACGTTGTGTCTATGCATGTTTGGATTGTAATGATGGTTAACGATTTCTGGCCAAAATGATTGACTAAAATGGAATTCTTTTCCAAAGTAGAAATACGTGAGTTGAATAGACAAAGCATGACATGGTAGATTAGACCTAGTAAATTGCCTAAAAGCCTGCTAGACCATCTAATCTATGATTGTAATGAACACATCATTCTTACGAACTCACAATGAATTACTTGCATGTTCTAAATCCAATTCCATCAATATGTTAATCTACATGTGTGAACCCCGATCCCTAGATTTTTTTCTTTATTGTATTGTTATCATTTTATTATAGCATTTAGTAATTAGTGACAAACATTTGCCAATCGTACAAGGTAGAGTTCTAACCATAACTATTCACAAGTATCTCCTGTCTCCCCGAGATCGACCCCTTACTTCCCTAATTACATTAATTTGTTGTTAGCCTAGTCTGGGTAATTTATCTTTGATTAGGGTATGCGACAACCCTGTCAATGGTGGTTTATGGTTGATGAGAAGATGAAGATGTTGCTGAAAAATGGAGGAGGGAGAAGGAAGTTTAGTGGGTTTGTTTTTAGAAGGTGAGTACTAGTAGCTTAATATTCACGATGGGTATTACCCACTCTTATTTTTGAGTAGATTCCGATTATAGGCTCACAATTGACTGAAATGCGACGGTTTCTTCTCGATTAAACTAAATTCAATTAAACATTAATTTAAAACTACGAAATCCTAAATTATCGATTTAAAATATTTTAACCAATAAAATTAAAAGAATAATTATAAAATTTATGACTTTAGTAAGTTGCCCATTATTATAAAATTAAGGGTGTTACACATTTGGTTGTTTCTAGCTTGACATTAGCTCCACATAACCAAAATCCTTTGTCCACCTTCTTACCCATTATGCCTAGCCTTCTTCTTTGTCTTATTGACTTCATTTTCTTATGCATATGATCATGTTTAGCACTATCTTGTGAATTTTGAATGTCTATCACCCTAGATTGCGCGTGCATCCTCTTGAGTTGTAGATAGGAGAGTGTCATTCACATATAAATTGCCATGTTGGTATATTTTGATTGAATGAGTGTCCTATGAGAGTCTGATGTCATTAAGATCATGCAAGAGTCGAAATGTTTATGTGTAGTCCATTATGTTACGTCGTCGTGTAAATCTCATTCATGTATTGCATTTTCCTATGCCAATGTTGTTTCAAGATATGTTTCATTGTGCGTTCTAATTAGGCTACTTTATGGGATTTGCATTCAGATGGGATGATTTTTGCTCATCACCCTTGTCCTTGTCATTTTTATTGTTACATGCTTGCTTGAGGACAAGAAAGGATTTAGCTTGGGGAAATTTGATGTGTCCAATATTTATATACTTTTATCCGTAATATTAGCTCGTATTTACATGTTATTATTCCCTATTTACAGTGGTTTTATGAGCTAATAACTCCTCTGTAGTATTCCGTCTGTTTTGAGTGTCATATGTAGGATTTGAGTGGTTTCTACGTCAAATCCCGTCATTTGGAGGAATACCGAGCAAGGTGAGGCTAACAAGGCAATTACATGAGCTTAAGATGGCATGCTACAAAGATTTAGAGGTTTGGAGTACAATGGACCAAGTTTTAAGTCATTTCGAGTTCTTATGCCACTACAAGAATTCTGGTTTCAGGCGATTGATTACAGTAGTCGCCAAATTGACGAATGAAAAAAGACTCAGGCGACTGAAAGTAGTCGCCAATTTGGCGGCTGAAGCATTCTTAAATTTTTTTGGAATAAACACGGGCGACCAATTGCAGTTGACAAAATGGCGACTGAATAGGCCATTTGGCGACTGCCTTCAGTTGCCAAATTGGCGACAAATAAATCGGTCGCCAATTTTGTTTATTGTCTAGAAACGCGAATCAGCCATCATATTCTGACTTTACCAATTCTAAAAAACCGAACACCAGCCCCCCATATTCCTAAAATCCGACACCACCATTTCTCCACTCTGTTTACCACTTCTTCGACCACCACTCCGACACCGCCACGGCCGTATCTTTGTCCTCTCCTTCTTCTTGTGTTGCTTTGTTTGTTCTAATTGTTGAAGGTATAATATGTTTGTTCTAATTTCAATCCTTAGATTAATTTAGTTTGTTTGTTTAACTTGTGATTTCTACTAGTATTAAGTTGATTTTATATGTTTATATAAACATTTGTGATGATTATTAGTTTTTAGATGTTATTTTATTTGGATTTGGTGTAATTGAGACTAAGGTGATGTTATATGTTTGGTGTAATTTCAATTCTTAGATTAATTAGGGGTTTTTGATAATGGTTATTGTTATTGTTGTTAGTATTTGTAATTTTGATTAGTGCTAGTGTTGTTAGTATTGGGTTTTTGATAATGATATAATGGTCAATGTTAGTGTTGATAGTATTGTTTTTGTTAGTATTGTAATTTTGATTAGTGTTAGTGTTGTTAGTATTGGGTTTTGATAATGATGATAATGGTTAGTGTTAGTGTTAGTATTTTTTTTGTTAGTATTTGTAATATGTATTAGTGTTATTGTTAGTATTTGGTTTTTGATAATGATGATAATGGTTATGTTAGTGTTAGTGTTGTTAGTTTTGCTAGTATTCTTCACTCACTAAGGTGATGTTATATGTTAGTTAGTTAGTAATATTATCTTTTAATTTGTAATTATTATTGTGTGGGTTAATGTTTAGATTAAAATGAAGAGATTGGAACGTACATGGATGTACGAAGAAAGACTTGATAACAAAAGACGTCATACTGCTAGATTTATAAAGGGGGTTGCCGAGTTTATTGAATTTGCTAAACAACAAGATGAGTATGATTTAGTAGTAAACTAACTTATGTGTCCTTGTATTAAATGCAAAAATATGATATATCTACATGACATTGAGGTTCAAGAACATCTTTATACAAACGGGTTTTGTCCAAACCACTACAATTGGATTTCTCATCGAGAATCTTATTTTTCACTTCCCGAACAATCTCAAATCCCACAAAATGAGAACCCATTTAGAGATATGGTAGTTGATGCCTTTGAGTCTAATATTTTCAATAATGATCATATAGCAATGAATGAAGAAGAACCACACCCACAAGCAAAAGCCTTTTTTGACATGTTAAAGGCTTCTGAAAAACCCTTATATGAAGGGAGCAAAATGTCATTGTTAGAAGCCGCCTGTAGGATAGTAACTTTGAAAATGTGTGTACAATTTGCCATTAATTGTGTTGATGGCATTGCTTCTTTGATTGAGGATGTTATCCTCGATAATAATGTCATGATCCGATCATTCTACAATACCAAAAAAGTACTGAAAGGTCTACAACTTCCGCATTACAAGATTGATGCATGTCCCGATGGATGTATGCTCTTTTGGAAGGATGATGCCTTGCTTGACAAGTGTAGGAAATGTCAAAAGGCTAGATATAAGACAATTAAAGGAAGTATTGTCTTGAAGTGTAAAAAAGGAAAGAATGAAAAAACGAGAGGTGAAAAGAGTAAGAAACCAATACCCGAAAAACCCGTAACTTACTTTCCTGTAGCTCCTAGACTTCAAAGAATGTTTGTTACCAAAAACATTGCCGACCAAATGAGAAGGGACAAGGAAAATCCTCGTACTCGGAGAAAGATGTGTCATCCGAGTGATGGAGAGGAATGGAAGCGGTTTGATACGCTTTATCCTGACTATGCCGAGGAACCCCGTAATGTGCGACTTGGCCTGTGTACGGATGGTTTTGCTCCATTCGGTCTGTTTGGTAAAAAGTACTCTTCTTGGCCCGTAATGGTCCCTCCATACAACTTACCACCTTGGTTATGTATAAAAAAACAATTCATCTTCTTGTCACTAATTATTCCTACTCCTGATAATCCAAAAACCGCCATAGATGTTTATTTGCAACCTTTGGTGGAAGAATTGAAACAATTGTGGGAAGTAGGTGTGCAACCATATGATGTGTCACTAAAGAAAAATTTTCAACTAAAAGCTTCAGTGTTGAGGACCATTAATGATTTTCCCGCATACGGTTTGCTATCAAAATGGTCTACCGCGGGAAAAAAGGCATGTCCTTGTTGCATGTACCAAAGCAAAGCATTTTCGCTTCCTTTTTTCAGAAAAGTGAGTTGGTATGATTGTCATAGACAATTCTTACCGAAGGGGCATGAGTTTAGGAGCAACAAAAAAGCTTTCAGAAAAGGTAAAGTGGAGCGGGGTGATGCTTCAGATCGACTTCCGGGGGATAAGGTGTGGGATATTGATGAAGAGTGATTTATCGTCAATTCACACATCAAAGAAAAACCCAATATAAGTAGCATATAGGGGTCGAATCAACGAGGATGGAGGGGTCAACTACAAGTTTGATCACGTCCTATTTTAGCCTAACAAGAGTTGAATACAGTGATTAACTACGAAGTACTAGATGCAATAAATCGCTAAAATGATATGGTTGAAAACAATTTATGAAAAACTAAGGTAAAGGGTTCACCTTGGGGGGATTAATGGGTTAGTCAAGTAATTAGCAAGTGGGTAATAAGTTTGAGTAGAATTAATTGCTAATGTCTCAACAATTAATAATCTTCAACAAAGCTATCGCATTTGTCTCAAATTACTCATATAAACACTAGTCTAATCATCTCTACCGCCGTCGCTTAAGAGATGTTCAAGCTGTTCAAGCTTCTTCATTCTATTTTGTTGATGCCTAGGCCGGGTGGTGGGCCGGCGCTACGTGGCCTCTTCCTTCTTTCCCTCTTTTTCCTTGTATGTGGGAGTCGTGGTCCGAGCCGGGTGGCCAGCCGCCGGTCGTTGGACCGGCCTGAGCCACCTAAGAGCTCTCTCTTCATTTGTTCTTCTTATTTCCAAATCCCGACTCATGCAAGGCCTTTATGCTCTGCTTTCTTCATTTCCTCCTTAATTCCTGCAAAATGAGATCCACATTCATAGCACGGGAAATCGGGAAGCAAAATGCAATTGAAGGCACGCATATCCGTGTAAACGAACCAAAATAGGGACGAAAATGAGATGAAAAATATAACTAATTATATGCTTATCAAATATGGTATGTGATTTGTCACGTACTGTTGATTGTACTAAAGCAGAGACGGATGAGTTGAAAAAGAAGAAAATTGGTTGGTTTAAAAGAAGCATTTTTTGGGATCTTCCTTATTGGAAGACGATGTTAATTAGGCACAATTTGGATTTAATGCATATAGAAAAGAACTTCTTTAAGCAACTGATTCACACGATTATGGATGTAAAGGGAAAGGCTTGTGATACTGTTAAATCACGAGAAGACTTGAAGACAATTTGTCATCGTCCCAAACTTCACATTCGTAGCGATGAGTCTAAACCAAAATCTATTTTTACACTTGACAAAGCTCAAAGGAAGGTATTATGTAAGTGGTTAAGAAAGATAAAATTTCCTAACGGATATGCATTCGATTTTAGTTGATTTGTTAATATGAAGGCTTGAAAAGTCGTGATTGTCATATCTTCATGGAACGATTATTACCTGTATCTTTGTGACATCTTTTCCCGACTCCCGTGTGGAATGCAATTGTTGAGATAAGTCAATTTTTCCAGTTTTATGTTCGTCTTCAATATATGTTGATGACATGATTCGTCTTGAGGAGCAAATACCAGAGATATTGTGTAAGTTCGAGATGATCTTTCCTCCATCATTTTTTGATTCCATGGCGTATCTACCGATACTTTTGCCTTACAAAGCCAATGTTGGAGGACCCGTCCAATATAGGAGGATGTATCCATTTGAAAGATAGCTAACTAGTAATTAAATTATAATTATTATCGTTTTATATAATTATTTAAATATTTATATACTAGTCTTAACAACTACTAATCCCATCAATTATTGAATAAGTTTCTTAATCACGTGAAGAAGAAAATTGGTAACAAAGCTCAGGTTGTAGGTTCTATATGCAATGCGTATTTAACGGAAGAGATTTCAAATTTTTGCTCTCTTTACTTTGAAAAACATATAAAAACCAAAGAAAAATACTTTAGTGTTGATAAAGCGGATAAACTTGAGACAAGTTTACCCGAGTTTTTCCAAATGCATGATGATGAAGTGTGACAACCCTCGCGAATGCGGAAATATAAAACATACAAGCATGTGAATTATATAGCGGAAATATGAAACTTTTAAAAACTTTTATACATGCAAGATAGAAAATACGAGGAGTGTCAAAAATTACAAACCAAATACAAAATACTATAAGAGACGAAGTCTCTCAAAATGTTATCAATATCAAAGAGATTAGCAAACTAGCTAATAAACGTCTATAGGTGTTTCATCCAGGGACAACGCCCGCTAGCTCACACCCGAACCCAAAATATCAAGCAAAAAGCCATCCAATCAGGCAATCTGTTCATTCATGAAAAACATGAATGCCACAGTCAGTGGGGAGTAACTCCGGGTTCTCCCAGCCATATCACATCAAACGTACATAGAAGGAAATACCAAAGTAGAAGCATGCATATATAGATATACATGTGAGATACGATAAGAATAGATAGGCAATTCAATATATAATGATAAAAGCATATAGAATACAAATCCGAATCCATCATGTGATACAAAGACTCGGGGAAAACACTCTTAGGCAACCGAATACGCTCACTAGGGCTTGCATCTCACCGTTAGCGGTATAAGTTTGATAAGATTGAGACTCGACAAACAAACCATGCCAAGTCATACAATGACCATGAATAATCAATCATGTAATCACGCATCCACACATAACAATACAATGACAACCTCTCTCACGGTAAATGAAACGCACTAGCACCGTGTACATGATTAACAGGCATCCACGAGATCACATTTCCCTGAACGCATACACAATTCAATCCATTTCGTATATGTAGACTAATTTCCTCCTGGTAGGAACGATAATAAAACGGCTCCTAATTTAAACCTGGCCAGATTCTCGGAATCACATTTTCGGATTCGACATGCGATAACGTTTCGCATCCAAGACTCGGCCGGGTCGATCAACGCATAGCGTTCAACTCCCAACAACGTCGTCGTATGCCCACTACACATGCAATTAAGCAGTAGGATACCTCCCCGTTCCGACATTCCAGCCTTATGAACGTGGAGGTAGCCAAGGGAATGAGAGTACAAAGCACATACCAAAATAGTGCTCAAACCGTAACATTTGTAAAAACCGACTCAAAGTGGGAACATACCAAAAACCCTCACAAAACATGAGAATAGGGAATCATGTAAGTTTAAATATGATAAACATGAGTCAATAAATGATACATAAGCATTAGAACAAGTTTATGAAGCATAATGAATAAAAACTTAGATCACCTCTCCAAAACAACGTTGTTTGGAAACCAACGAAAACAAGGGTCCACTTCAAACACTCATAACTAGAGTTCTAGACATCAAAATGCAGAAATTCTAAATGGAGGTGATAGCTTAGCCTCTTACGGTTCCAACGAGATGTTACAAGCCCAAAACAAGCAAGTAACGAAGGAGATATGATCATTTTACGAAAAGGGGTCAGTGCAGGAAAATTACTGTCGGCAGCGAGTGACGTTGCCTGCGTCACCACGACGCAGCCTGCGTCCTACGACGCAGCCAGCGTCCCACACAGGATTCATGAACGATCAAAACCAACATGTTATCAACAACCAAAAATCCTCATTTATCATCACAAACCATGAATTCTCATATCAATTAACAACTAACAACATCCATCAACAACAACACAAGTCCTGAGCATACTAACCATAATCTAAATACGATTACTAGCCTAGAAAACACATAAAACACGTAAATGATATCGAGTAACCCTTCACCGTTACCTTTTCGCGTCTTTAAACGGTTTCTAAACCTTCCTAGTCTCCACCTACATACAATTAGATAATAAAAGATGAATATCATTCACCTTGAGAAAGACGGATAATTTAAAAAGCGAGAAAGACGGTAATTTTATTACCAATACGGATAGAGGAAGCTAAGAGGGGAAGAATAAGACGAACTTACGGGAATTTGAGCGAGTAACGAATGAGATATGATGATTCAAAGACGGATCAAAAATGGAGGCTAGGTTTCTTTGGTTTCTTAGTGAGGAAGAAAGAAGATGTTGAGTTGTGAGGGAAATTAGGTTATGAGGGGAGTATATGTAGGAGTAGGAATAAGTGGAAAAAGTCAAGGGAAAAGTCAAAGTCGCCTTAAGACGGGATTCACATGGAATCTCGCGGAAATTCCAAATACGAACTCGGAAATTCTAAATTCTACTCGGAACATTAATTTCCCAATTAAAACTAAACTACACTGAAAAGTATCCGTAAAATATTTTTACTATTTAAAATAGGGTACATTTGCGGGTGTTACAATCACCCCACCTTTTAAAAAGTTTCGTCCTCGAAACTTGAGAGTAGAAAACAAAAGCATCAAGGACAAGAATCGGTTTTCAAAATTAATACGAAAACTTTATAATGAAAAACATTTATGAAATGATGTACTTCTCGAAAACGGTTTAAGTAAATTGTTCATAAGTGAAAAACTTTATTTACGAATCTCAAGAGTGCCCGTCGCGAACGAGAACTCAAATTATCCAAATCAAATTAAAGTCGAAATAGTGAAATCGAAAATCAAAACAAACGTTAGTAAGTGCAGGACTAGTTATCAGACGTCTCCAATAACAAGTGCAAACATCAAACCAAACGCAAAATCCAAATATAAAAGCAAAAGAAATCCATTTTCTCCAAAAAGAGGGTACACGAACCATCTTTAGACTTCTTTGAAACTTTAAATTAGAAATATAATATGGAAATTTGAAAGTTTTATCAAAGATAAAATCAAATAACAAGACATTACACGTACATAGAGCGACTCGCACATCAAGTTCACAAATCACGATAACAAAATATATACAAAACACGCAAAAACGAAACAAATCGAACTCCTAGGGATATGAAGAATCACGATGAAGTCGGCATGAAGATCTACAAGAATTCGATAGTACTAACTCTACTAATACTCTAATCCTCAAGAGAATGCAATTTACCCAATTTGCAACTCATCATTTTCAATCATCAGAATTCCTACATGAATATTCCAAAATCACGAAATTTCAAGCCAACAACCTAATTATTCAGATTCATTTAGTATCCACTAAAGTCCATCGGCACGGTAGACTCCACAATTAACAATCCACATGGTAAAGGAGACTTACCATGAAATTCCTTTGATTCAATTTACTTCAAACTCATTATCCTAAATTTGCAATGAACTTTCTCATCTTCGAAAGTCATACACAATTAAAGCAACAAACATAATTATCTAAGATTCAACTAGCCTTATCCAAAGTCTCACGACAACGGAAAATCCACAATCCAATATCGGTTATAAGAATTCTTTAATACGCCATAACATCCTTAATTCGATCATTACTACGCTCGTAGCCTCAAATATAAATAGTCACATTAGCAAACTACGGCTCCTTACGAATAAAAGAGAACTACTAAATCCAAACCACAAATGACCAATCACTTGGCAATCAGACAACCATTCAAATCATCTAAAACTCAAAATGAATCGATTTTCATTTATGACAATACTCCTCAAACTTTGGCCATCCAATCCAAATTCCACAAGGTATCTATTCCCGTTAGGGTCCAACATTTAAAGACAACAATTTCCCAAGTAACAATTAAGAGATCACTAAACTTCTTACCCACAACTACAAACTATCATTATGCTTATTTCAATCCTCAAAATGATATTGCGACATCAAGCTTTCATAGTCTAAAACCACTAGGAGAGTTTCATCCTAACTTTATCCTCAAATCCTTATAATCATCTAAACATGAAAATAGTTTAATAGGACGGTTAGGTACCATATTCGAAACTTCTTCAAAACACACCTACTAAACCTTACGTTAGCTAAAAAGAAAAACTACCTCTCAAGAGAGTAGGGATAAAAGAACATGATACAAGGAACATTAGGAAGCGTCATTAAAGACTACGATAAGATGAAAAAGGCGAAGGCGAAAAAGGAAAACGAGGTTGAGGAAGAGACAAAGCAGATAGTAGAGTTATGAAGATATCTGAGTAAGAAAGAAAGCACGAGCTTGTAATTTCTTAAAGATCAATCTTGACAAAAACATTCAAGAATGGAAATGAAAAGGAATGATGGCACGAGTAAAGGTTTAAGGTTTAATCCACAAAATTTCTCCTTTCAGACTTAGGGTGATAGTAAAACATCTTAATTATTCCTCTACAAAGGTCTCTTACAAGGGACCATCGAACCACGATCGTCAAAGTAAGGTACACCTAGATTTAATAAATCGATTACAACCCAATTCATCCATCCTTTCATATCACACGGATTCCCAATTGTGGAATTGCAACTCAAGCATAATAACATTCTCTCAACTCCATAATTTGACACATTCCCAAAGGTTTCAAAAACCGAAGAACCAATAAGGAATTTTCCATAAAAATCTCTTTTCAACTCCTACGGCCACAAGGTAGAACACTGAACAAAACGTCATTATCAACATCATATAGCCCACGAGTTCATTATTAACAAAGTACAACCTCAAGTCAAACATCATCATTAACGCCCCAAGGTATTTCCATCATAGATCACATCATCGAATCTCGCTCATATCTATAATCCTCAAGTAATATGGTGCAACTTACAACGAAACCTTACTACTTCAAACGAGTCTCCGATACCATAAGGTAAGATCATATATTTAAATCCAAGAACTATAGCCAAAAGCTTTCCCACCAAGCCTATACTCACAAATACACCAACTAGAATCCACAAGAAGTCACTTAGTCTCAAAAGCATTTTACAACTCCAGGCATCATTCCAACTCCTAAATTCAAAAGAATAAATCGCTAATGGGTTAAGAAGTCCTAGCCAACTCTTTCAACTTACACCATCGAATATCATGAACTATTTACATACAAGTCATGACAAGCATTTATACACTAAAATCATCAAACATATTTTACCATACTTTCCTCAAGGATACCAACTCTCACCACCATAGGGTGAAATTAGATCTATACCATTTTCCTCAAATCACAAATTCATTCTAAACAAAACACTAATATTCCACAAAGTCTAAAATTCTCCGCCCCAAGTCTAATATTTACCACCAACAAAATGGGTTATGACATCCATAAAAATGTTTACAAGAGGAAGGTAAGGATACCAATGGTAAGAGGAGGAAACTATCAGAGTAATTTCCAGAGGCCCAAAACAAAAGGAAAGAGAAAGAAGCACCTAAATAGAAGGAGAGAGCATTAATACGAAAGGAACGAGAGAATTCAAAGATGAGGAAAGAAATACCACTTCAATTAGGCTTGTAATCTTAAAATCCCGGTAGAGGTACTTCTTCTAGGTAACACAATGATCCACCTTAAAACAGTAGATACAAACAAACATAACATACTCAACACAATCAAACAAACAAGTTAGAACCATAACAAAAACATCAAGTACAACAAGACTTACCAAGTTAAAGTCTTAATTCCTACCCATCTCTCATTTATATTTCAAGGTCAAGTAGTTTAA
>JAIUZE010018087.1:0-35589 GCA_022085475.1 Heliosperma pusillum
ATATCAATACGGATAGAGGAAGGTAAGAGGAGAAGAATGAGACGAACTTACGTGAATTCTAGCAAGTAACGAATGAGCTACGATGATTTTAAGATCGAAAAGATTATGGAGGCAAGGGGTTTGTTTGCTTAAGGAAGAAGAAATGTGTTTGTGTTTGTGTTGAATGAAAAATAGGTTAAGGGAGGGAGTGTGAGTTGTGTAAGGAAAAGTCAACAAAAAGTCAAACTCGCCTTAAGATGGGATTCTCATGGAATCTCGCGGAAATTCCAAATACGAACTCGGAAATTCTAAATTCGACTCGGAAAATTAAATTTACGATTACAACTATAATTCACTGAAAAGTAACCGTAAAATATTTTTACTAGAAAAATAGGGTACATTTCCGGGTGTTACAATTTGTCTATGTTTACCGGCATAATTTATGTGGCATATTATCATGGTGTCTCTATCTTAACCATGAGAAAGATATCTTCGATATTAATGATATATTCATTCATTTGCATCAAATCAGATAAAAATTAAAAATTGAAAAGATAAAAGAGAAAATTTTCAAAGAAGTTAAAAAAAAAGTTCAAAAACAAAATACTGTAAGAAATTCTAATCCCTCCCATGCTCCAAACTTAAAGGACAATACGATTTTATAAGAAAGTCTAACTTTGTCCATGTACTTAAGAATAAGAGATTCTAAGACCCAATTTTGGGATAATTTATTGGTTAACTTGCATCTTAAGCAATGGGTAAATAAGTAATCCATATAATTTGATTTTTGGATACCACTATGATATACGTGGGTGTATATATAAGTTATATTTTCAGGATGAGAGATTCATATGTTTATTGGGTTTATTAGTCATCATGTACCATGACCAATCAAAGAATTAGAAATAAAGTTTAGTTAAACTAGATGCCAAAATAAAACCCAAACAAGATAAGGAAAAAAAAAGGTTTTCTTTACTAAGAAATATGAAAAATTGGTACTTTCACAAACTAAATTATTAGTTTATAACCATATAAGCAAATATTTATTTTCCTTTGAAACTTAAGTGATCCTCCTCACAACTAACTTAAAAATAAAAGAGGCTTTTTTTCGAGACAAGTAGTAGTTTCCAACTTTTTTAAACTACCTAAAATAAATTGAATTTATAAAATAATTAAATTTAATTTAAAAAGCATTTTTCAGAGCATGTATGTGAGAGTCTCTAAAATTTTCAAACTATTGAAATTATAATTATAAAATTAAATAAAAGTACATTGCTAAATTGAACAAGTCCTATTATCGTGAAATAAACAATTTCTGAAGATAGTCACTATATTATCCGTATAATATACCCAACACGATACAATTTGATTTGGCCTTGAAATTTCTAACAATCCTATTACTACACTACTACTCCTATAGTCCTGCATGTGTGTGTGTAAATATGGCGCTCCTTAAACTCAAACAACAAATAATCCAGACACGTGTCTTCATGCAAGTTCGTTTATTTTTAATAACATTCCATCGCTCTAAATTAACAGTTTGCTCAAATCTGATAATTTGTCTTGCAGTAGTATGATTACAAACCATTTGTGTCAGGGTAATATTTATTTATTTTTATTTAAGTTATTAATATTATTGTCAAATGTCAAATTAGTTATACAACGTTCGCGTCTACAAGCTTGCATAGATGTTTAAATTGATATTAATTTGTCATTATTTGAGCTATGCGTATTTGTTCATTTGATGGAGAGTTGAGGTTTACAACCGGTTTTGAACTCTCCCCCTCCCTCATTTTTAGTATTTAATTTTATTTTGTGACTAATTTTATAGCGGATATGATTTATTGATTATATATGCATAGATTCTAATTCTAGATTTCAGATTTAGATAGAAAACAATCAAGAAATAAAAATGCATGAAAGATAAAATAATGCTCAGTAATATAATAATATATATAAGTGTCTTTTAAAACACAATACGATGTACGATTAAAGATAAACAAAGGAAAATCATAACAAAAACAAGACAAAGAAACTACATTGAACTAAAGGAGTTACAATTCTATACCTCGTGCATCGCACGGACATGAAATCTAGTAGCTTGAATATAAATAAGTATAGGAAAACTTGTTTTGAAAAAGAGATGGGACATGTATATAAATAAGACAATTGTTGGAGATATAGCAACTTGTTAAGAATATCTTTAATTTTTGATTTCGAGTAATATACGTAACCCTTCTCATATGCTATCGTTGGACATATAGCAACTTGTTAAGAATATCTCAATTGTTCCTTATAATTAAAGCTAATCTCATATTTGTTTTAAAGGATAAAAACAATAAGTTATGCTCGTATCAAATTCGTAAACGTTAAAACATAAAATCTCTCTAAGTCTTTAATTTAATCTCTCATAAATATTTCATTGTTGTTATCTTTAATTTAATCTCGTATATATTTCATGGTTGTTATCTTTAATTAAATCTTTCATATACGGAGTAGTATCTTTTTTTGATAACAACAATAGATATGAAGTCTTGTAATTATTCTTTGGTATAGTTGTTGTACTTGTCTGTCACACGTTTCATGCTTAACCTTTTTACTCAAATAGTCGATTTATTTACAGTTGGTCTCTCTTGTGACGGTCACAAGCTTGTGACGGACTAAATGTGACCATTTTATGATAAAAAGTAATCATTCATAAAATGTTACCAATCATATAATCGTGACATTTTTCATAAAAATGGTCACATTTGCTCCGTCACAAGCTTGTGACGAAAAATACCCGTCACAAATGAAAATTTGTGATTTAATTATGTATCATCGTTTATAAAATACTACTCTGGAGATTTTTTTTAATCAATTTCATCTATATACTAATACTCCCGTATATGAAACCAGAATACACACTAAATGATCTCATTATAACAAACCTGAAATAGAAACAGAAACAGAAATAATAAACTTGCATAGTCATTAAATTCAAGTAAAATGACAAACTAAGTACATAGACCATAGTACTCACTTTGCCTAAATAACTACTCTATTTTTATATTATTAATAATTTCTCGATTGGTCCATTTTCTAACCATAGTACTTCATTTATCTTTCAGGAAAAAAAAAAAAGAAGAAACTTGTTTTAAAAACTAAACATGGAATCACCCTAGGTTAGAAGTAATACAAAGCTAACAAATAAATCCAAGGAATAGTTTGAAAACTAAACATGGAATCAACAATTAGGACAAACTTGCTTTGAAAACTAAACAAGGAATTGCTTTACATTTACATATTATTAATTCTAGCAATTAGTCCACTATAAAATCCAATACTAGCCTCAAATTTAGTACAAACAAAAATTTCATCAGACATCAATAAAAAAAAAAGTTGGAGTCTTAGATTTATTTTCTGCCTTTCTCACCATTAGCAACAACTACTTAGCCAAAAAAATCCGGTCTTTCAATCACATAATAATGGCCCGTCGCCCTACCACAATGTCGGACGAAAGTTTAGAATGCGTATTTCCGCACATTCAACACGGACAAGACCGAGCAACAATGTCTCTGGTCTCTAAGGGATGGTATAACCTAGATAGGTTAACTCGAAGACACGTTACTGTCCCCTTATCCTACGTTATAAAGCCGGAACGCGTCATGCAACGCTTCCCTAACCTTGAGTCATTAAAACTCAAGGGGAAGCCTAGAGCGGCTATGTTTGACCTTATACATGATGATTGGGGTGGTTATGTGGCACCGTGGGTCGAGATCTTCACGAATATGCCTAAGCTTAAATCGGTTCATTTTCGGAGAGGGTTTGTTACAAGCCATGATCTCGAGACAATTGCCAAGGTTATAGGTTCGCGTTTGACGTGCCTTAAACTAGACAAATGCGTGGGTTTTAGCACAAAGGGCTAAGGCTATTACCCAATCTTGCGGGTTATTTTTTATGATCTCATTTACATTATGTTAACATTATTTTTTATAAGCTGAAGTGATGAACGTTCATACAAGAGTATACTTTTTGTCATGTAACTAGTTTCCTATGTTTAATACGCTTGACAATTTACTAATGACTCAGCAATCAATGACAATTTAAAAAATTGATAAAACTTCTTTATTACTAATGAATTGCATTAAGCTTTGCAATTTACTTATGATAAAACGTTTTCTTATTAATATTCCTAAGTGTGTATTTTTTTTTTTAAGTAAACCCTCGTAATAGCCTGCAAATCACGTTGGTGTCTGCCTTTACTTGAAGTAATTGATTATTTAGACGTATTCTTGTTCGTTAATATTTTGTTTGGTGTTTTAGAAAATTTAGGATTCTTGATTTGGAAGGTAGTGAAATCACGGAAAGAAATGAAGAAGATTGGCTTCACCAATTAGCTTTACATAATAACAATACTCTTGAGGCGTTGAATTTCTATAAAACATCTTTACGGAATATCAACATTAAATATCTTCACCTCCTTGAAAAAAAGTGTCCGCTGACTTCCATGAAAGTCAATCATAAAATCGACATCAAACAATTGCAAGACTTCTTTGGCATGGCACCGAAATTAAGGGAGTTTTGCGGGGCTCTTGTGTCTGCCAACCTGGGCTATGAGAATATTGCAATGCCGGCACAATTGGCTAGTGTCGGTCTAAATTCGTTTACAAGAATGCATCTCCCTATGGCTTTGCCGTTTGTAAATTCATTGCAAAGCTTGGATTTACGAAATGCGTCACTTTGTCGTCAAGGTCATTGTGACATCATATCTAAATGTCCCAATTTACAAATTTTGGAGGTACTTATATGATACACTTCTTTTCTCCATATTCATAACCTTGTTTTTAATCATAACCTGGGCTATGATAATATTGTTGTGGTATTTTTGTAACAGACTTCAAATGTTATTGGAGATGATGGGCTAGAAGTTGTGGCACATTGTTGTAAGAGTCTGAAAAGACTTCGGATTGAAGAACGACGAGATCGAAGAGGCGTTGTCACTCAAAGGGGCCTAATGGCTATTGCAGAGGGGTGTCCGGAGTTACAATACCTTGCCGCCTATGTAAATGATATGACAAACGAAACATTGACATATATAGGGGAACATCTCAAAGAACTAAATGATTTTCGTCTTGTCATATGGAACACATGTGCTAATTTCCCACTTGACGATGGCGTCCGAGGCCTCGTACAGGGTTGTATAAACCTTACAAGATTTGGCCTAAAACTCGGACAAGGAGGCCTAACCGATATTGGTCTTAGTTACATCGGCCAATACGGTCAAAATTTAAAGTCATTGATGCTAGGTGGTATTGGTGCAACAGACACGGCTTTAATTACATTTTCTACGGGATGCCCAAGCCTCGAAAAGCTTGAAATCAAGGATTGTCGGTTCACCGCGTATGGCTTAGCGATTGCAGTAACTAATCTTACTTCTCTAAGATACATGTGGGTCCACAAATTTGCATCTTCCGTTGATGATATTAAATTTTTCCAAGAAACGACCCGTCCACATTGGAGTTGTGAGCTAATCTTACAAGACGATAGAATAGGTTCACCCCTTCCATCCCACGTCTTTGCATACGCCTCGCTCGATGGACCTAGAACAGATTGTCCAGACTTAGTTCGTCCATTAACAAGTGAGTTGTTATTTTAATTGTAATGTTACACTTGTGTTTGTCGATCTACTTAATTTTCTTGTTTACTTTTTGTCAGTGATTTTTACTACCTTGTTCAGGGCCAACCACGGACGCATTGAGAGTTAATCGCCTAAGGAGAACGTCTTGGAGAAAACGTATGTATTCCTAATCTTGTTTCATTTTCACTTTTTCGCAGAAACGTCATTGTTATACAGAGTACCTTATAATCTATATGAACGTGCATACTAATAACGTTGTTTTTAAAAATGGCTAGATGTAATGCAATATAACTAAGGCTTGAAACAAAGCAGACAGTTACTTCTTCAAGGAATGATGGATTGATTGTCTACCAATAAACTTTGCAGCAAAGGGAAAGATATATGTAACAGAGTTCTTAAGAATCTTCAAGATTTGTGATGTAAAAAAATAAGTTGTTTGTTTTAAGTTGTATGTGAAAAAAAAAGTAAAAAAGAAAATAATGGTTTAGGGTAAGCAATTTTCTTTGAACAATTATAACATTGTTTCTTAAACTATATATTGGTCTTAATTGTACATAAAAAGAAATAATTATATTATTCATTTGTGAACAACTACATTTCATTTTTTTGCGTGTTATTCTCTTTCATGAATGCGTTTTACTTAATCATGGACAAAATTACCCATTTTACCCTTTTCATTTTACGCGATCCAACTCTTTCTCTCCCTTTAACTAGTTTTAAACCCGTGCATAAAATGCACGGGTCGTATTATCATAATTGCATGCGCTATTATTGGACACATGAACTAAATAGTTTAAAATTAAAAAAAACGTGTATTAAGTATATTAGGAAACGGCGATAGGGCGCCACCCGGTGGTGCTGAATCTCAACGCCACCATAATAAAAAAAATATGAAAAATAAGAAAATAGAATATTGATTTTCTTTTTTTGTGCCAAATGTTTAAGGATAGATACGTAATTTTACATCATCTAATAGTTCTTCAACTAAAATAAAACTCTTAACTAAATCAAATTAAAATAATATTTACACAAAAATTACATTAATCAATGTCAATTCAATATCTATCTATATTATCATATGGAAAAAAAGCTACCAAAATATTACAATAACCGAATGAACAATCAAATCACCATGAATGCACAATAAATTAATACAGCAAACATGCAATATCAGCTACAAAAGTGACAAAAAAGATTGGGAAGCAATTAGGATACATACAGCAGAACATGACATAGATTTTTTTTTATAAAGACTTTAAGTAAAAAATTCCAACTGAAAGACTATTAGCATCGTGCACAACCTTAGAAATTGAGTAGGACTATATTAACTTAGAAATTGAGTAGGACTATATTAACTTTTCTTATATTTCACAAAAGTTCGAAACTCTATTATAGTTAGAATTGCTCAAAGAGTTTCGCAAAAGTTGGAAACTCTATAATGGCTCGAAAAAAGCTTCCTTTAATAATATAGATAGATAAATAGATAAATAGTGTGTAAAGATAAGTGGTAAACAGAATGACTACCTTATGTTAATACAATATTTCTATCATTCCCTCAAATAACACTAACATATACCGTACTTCGTATATGAAGTATATAACCCAAATATTTCAGCTTGAAGGGGATTTCGAGATGATAGTTTATACCAATATTAATCTTACCAAATAAATTGTTTGAGCGCTTTTCATCCATGAGCTCCACTATCACGTTATACTCTTAGTTTTACCTGCAATGTCAACGCACGTACTATTAAATCAATATACATGTAGTATAAATATAAACGCAACAATAAATTAAACAAATCAGTAATTAGTAGAGAAAAAAGATAGAGAAGTAGAGAAGATTTTGATTTGTGCATGGGGTTATATAGTTTTCCATATATGCATCTTTACAAAATCGTTTGAAGTGTTTGTAGTGTAATTAAACTTTCTTTCTTTTCATATTGTTATTTGTTATTATTTGTTATTTGTTAATATTATTAAGTTTCATAGTCTTCGTCAAATATTATCACTATCCCCCCTTTTTTTTTAATATTAAGTAGTTCATAAAAATTGGATACAATCTATATATAATTGCTCGAAAGTAATTCTCAATTGTTGGATACTCTATAATCGCTCGAAAAAAGCTTCCTTTAATAATATAGATAGATAGATAGATATATATTGATATTGATTAATGCACGGGTCTCAAAATAATATGGCCTCATTTAATTTTTGATTGTTAATAGTGGTCAAGTTCTTGTATAATCCTCTAATTCCTGCTTTATAATTATAACAGATTGAATTCATTTCTAGTTGGAAATCTAAGACACTCTGTTTCGTAACTATCCCTTGAGAAAAGCAAATCAATATGACAACATTCAAATTGTAAAGGAAGAATAGCTTGAATATAAATAAGTAGAGGACAACTTGTTTTGAAAAAGAGATGGGACATGTATATAAATAAGACAATTGTTGGAGATATAGCAACTTGTTAAGAATAGCTTTAATTTTTGATTTCGAGTAATATACGTAACCCTTCTCATATGCCATCGTTGGACATATAGCAACTTGTTAAGAATATCTCAATTGTTCCTTATAATTAAAGCTAATCTCATATTTTTTTTTAATGGATAAAAACATTAAGTTATGCTCGTATCAAATTCGTAAACGTTAAAACATAAAATCTCTCTAAGTCTTTAATTTAATCTCTCATTAATATTTCATTGTTGTTATCTTTAATTTAATCTCGTATATATTTCATGGTTGTTATCTTTATTTAAATCTTTCATATACGGAGTAGTATCTTTTTTTGATAACAACAATAGATACGAAGTCTTGTAATTATTCTTTGGTATAGTTGTTGTACTTGTCTGTCACACGTTTCATGCTTAACAGTTTTACTCAAATAGTCGATTTATTTACAGTTGGTCTCTTTTGTGACGGTCTTAAGCTTGTGACGGACTAAATGTGACCATTTTATGATAAAAAGTAATCATCCATAAAATGTTACCAATCATATAATCATTACATTTTCCATAAAAATGGTCACATTTGCTCCGTCACAAGCTTGTGACGAAAAGTACCCGTCACAAATGAAAATTTGTGATTTATTTATGTATCATCGTTTTTAAAATACTACTCTGGAGATTTTTTTTAATCAATTTCATCTATATACTAATACTTCGTATATGAAACCAGAATACACACTAAGGGGCTGTTTGGTTGTGGGTATTTATTAAAGGGAAAGGGAAACAAAAGGACTGATACCCTTTGTTTGTGTTTGTTTGACCAAAAGAATGATTCTCTTTACCCCTCTCTTACCCCCAAATCCATTTGCTTCCTTACCCCTCATCCCCCAAGGTATCCTCCATACCCCCATTTCCCTCCTTCACCCACCACAGCCACCATCCTTACTATGCCACGGCTAACCTCCGACGACTTGGTCAGCGACCCACCCAAGACCACCGTCCTCCACCCCAGCAACACTCTTCGACGACGACCACCCAAGACCACCGTCCTCCACTCCTTTCCTCACGCAAAAATCCACTGGCCACCACCCAAACACCATATTTAAACCACAAAATCTCACCCCAAGACTCGAAATCCCCTCCCCCACCCCCGAAACCACCAGATTTGGTGGTTTCGTGGGTGGGGGAGGGGATTTCGAGTATTGGGGTGAGATTTTGTGGTTTAAATATGGTGTTTTTCTAATGACAATAGGACGGTCGACGGGTAAGAAGAGAGAGTAAGGTGGCCTTGGCGGTAGTGGGCCGTAGACGGCACTCCAGGTGGTGGAGATGGACAGTGGTAACGGTGGAAGTGGACAATGGTAATGTTATGTGTGGTGTTTGTGGGTGGTAATTGGGTAAATAGTTGATGGATGAGTATTAAGGACATTCCCTTTCTTATGGTAACCAAACATCCCATTAAAATATGGGTAATCCTTTTCCTTTCCCTTCATTTCCCTTTCTTATTTTTATTCCCTTTCCCTTTGTTAAACCAAACGCCCCCTAAATGATCTCATTATAACAAACCTGGAATTGAAAGAGAAACAGAAATAATAAATTTGCATAATCATTAAATTCAAGTAAAATGACAAACTAACTACATAGACCATAGTACTCACTTTGCCTAAATAACTACTCTATTTTTATATTATTAATAATTTTTCGATTGGTCCATTTTCTAACCATAGTACTTCATTTATCTTTCAGGAAAAAAAAAAAGAAGAAACTTGTTTTAAAAACTAAACATGGAATCAACAATTAGGATAAACTTGCTTTGAAAACTAAACAAGGAATTGCTTTACATTTACATATTATTAATTCTAGCAATTACTCCACTATAAAATCCAATATTAGCCTCAAATTTAGTACAAACAAAAATTTCATCAGACATCAATAAAAAAAAACAGTTGAAGTCTTAGATTTATTTTCTGCCTTTCTCACCATTAGCAACAACTACTTAGCCAAAAAAATCCGGTCTTTCAATCACATAATAATGGCCCGTCGCCCTACCACAATGTCGGACGAAATTTTAGAATGCGTATTTCCGCACATTCAACACGGACAAGACCGAGCAACAATGTCTCTGGTCTCTAAGGGATGGTATAACCTAGATAGGTTAACTCGAAGTCACGTTACCGTCCCCTTATCCTACATTATAAAACCGGAACGCGTCATGCAACGCTTCCCTAACCTTGAGTCTTTAAAACTCAAGGGGAAGCCTAGAGCGGCTATGTTTGACCTTATACATGATGATTGGGGTGGTTATGTGGCACCGTGGGTAGAGATCTTCACGAATATGCCTAAGCTTAAATCGATTCATTTTCGAAGAGGGTTTGTTACAAGCCATGATCTCGAGACAATTGCCACGGTTTTAGGTTCGCGTTTGACGTGCCTTAAACTAGACAAATGCGTGGGTTTTAGCACAAAGGGCTTAAAGGCTATTACCCAATCTTGCAGGTTATTTTTTTATTATTTTTTTTTTTTTTTTGGCAACGAGATCTGGATTAGCCTATACTGCCTGACGGGCAACATTATGGGCTATCCTATTACAATTCCTAGGACAGAAATTATGATCTCATTTACATTATGTTAACATTATTTTTTATAAGCTGAAGTGATGAACGTTCATACAAGAGTATACTTTTTGTCATGTTTTTTTAACTAGTTTCCTATGTTTAATACGCTTGACAATTTACTAATGATTCAGCAATTAATGACAATTTAAAAAATTGATAAAAATTCTTTATTACTAATGAATTGCATTAAGCTTTGCAATTGACTTATGATAAAACATTTTCTTATAATATTCCTAAGTGTATGTATTTTTTTTTTAAGTAAACCCTCGTAATAGCCTGCAAATCACGTTGGTGTCTGCCTTTACTTGAAGTAAGTGATTATTTAGACGTATTCTTGTTCGTTAATATTTTGTTTGGTGTTTTAGAAAATTTAGGATTCTTGATTTGGAAGGTAGTGAAATCACGGAAAGAAATGAAGAAGATTGGCCTCACCAATTAGCTTTACATAATAACAATACTCTTGAGGCGTTGAATTTCTATAAAACATCTTTACGGAATATCAACATTAAATATCTTCACCTCCTTGCAAAAAAGTGTCCGCTGACTTCCATGAAAGTCAATCATAAAATCGACATCAAACAATTGCAAGACTTCTTTGGCATGGCACCGAAATTAAGGGAGTTTTGCGGGGCTCTAGTGTCTGCCAACCTGGGCTATGAGAATATTGCAATGCCGGCACAATTGGCTAGTGTCGGTCTAAATTCGTTTACAAGAATGCATCTCCCTATGGCTTTGCCGTTTGTAAATTCATTGCAAAGCTTGGATTTACGGAATGCGTCACTTTGTCGTCAAGGCCATTGTGACATCATATCTAGATGTCCCAATTTACAAATTTTGGAGGTACTTATAAGATACACTTCTTTTCTCCATATTCATAACCTTGTTTTTAATCATAACCTGGGCTATGATAATATTGTTGTAGTATTTTTGTAACAGACTTCAAATGTTATTGGAGATGATGGCCTAGAAGTTGTGGCACATTGTTGTAAGAGTCTGAAAAGACTTCGGATTGAAGAACGACGAGATCGAAGAGGCGTTGTCACTCAAAGGAGCCTAATGGCTATTGCAGAGGGGTGTCCGGAGTTACAATACCTTGCCGCCTATGTAAATGATATGACAAACGAAACATTGACATATATAGGGGAACATCTCAAAGAACTAAATGATTTTCGTCTTGTCATATGGAACACATGTGCTAATTTCCCACTTGACGATGGCGTCCGAGGCCTCGTACAGGGTTGTATAAACCTTACAAGATTTGGCCTAAAACTCGGACAAGGAGGCCTAACCGATATTGGTCTTAGTTACATCGGCCAATACGGTCAAAATTTAAAGTCATTGATGCTAGGTTGTATTGGTGCAACAGACACGGCCTTAATTACATTTTCTACGGGATGCCCAAGCCTCGAAAAGCTTGAAATCAAGGATTGTCAGTTCACTGCGTATGGCTTAGCGATTGCAGTAACTAATCTTACTTCTCTAAGATACATGTGGGTCCACAAATTTGCATCTTCCGTTGATGATATTAAATTTTTCCAAGAAACGACCCGTCCACATTGGAGTTGTGAGCTAATCTTACAAGACGATAGAATAGGTTCACCCCTTCCATCCCACGTCTTTGCATACGCCTCGCTCGATGGACCTAGAACAGACTGTCCAGACTTAGTTCGTCCATTAACAAGTGAGTTGTAATTTTAATTGTAATGTTACACTTGTGTTTGTCGATCTACTTAATTTTCTTGTTTATTTTTTGTCAGTGATTTTTACTACCTTGTTCAGGGCCAACCACGGACGCATTGAGAGTTAATCGCCTAAGGAGAACGTCTTGGAGAAAACGTATGTACTCTTAATCTTGTGTCGATTTCACTTTTTCGCAGAAACGTAATCATTATACAGAGTACCTTATAATCTATATGAACGTTCATACTAATAACGTGGTTTGTAACAATGGCTAGATGTAATGCAATATGACTAAGGCTTGAAACAAAGCAGACGGTTACTTCTTCAAGGAATGATGGATTGATTGTCTACCAATATACTTTGCAGCAAAGGGAAAGATATATGTAACAGAGTTCTTAGGAATCTTCAAGATTTGTGATGTAAAAAAATAAGTTGTTTGTTTTAAGTTGTATGTGAAAAAAAAAAAGTAAAAAAGAAAATAAAGGTTTAGGATTAGCAATTTAATTTGAACAATTATAACATTGTTTCTTAAACTATATATTGGTCTTAATTGTACATAAAAAGAAATAATTATATTATTCATTTGTGACCAACTATCTTTCTTTTTTTTGGGGGTTATTCTCTTTCATGAACGCGTTTTACTCAATCATGGACAAAATTACCCATTTTACCCTTTTCATTTTACGCGATAAAACTCTTTCTCTCCCTTTAACTAGTTTTAAACCCGTGCATAAAATGCATGGGTCGTATTATCATAATTGCATGCGCTATTACTGGACACATGAACTAAATAGTTTAAAATTAAAAAAAAACGTGTATTAAGTATGTTAAACGTGGAAGTAATTGGCGTAGACTCACTAAAAAAAATACCCATTTATAAAATTACACATATATGGGTGACCATTTACATTTAAATTTCATTATAATATTTTTATTAGTTTGTGTATTAGGTCGGTCCCCTTGTTCCTTGTTAGAAATACGGAGTACGATCCAAAGAATGATACTCAGCTAAAAGCCTAGAAGCGTAGTTCCTTATCTTCTCTATAGTCTATATTTAAATCAGTTGAGTTTGTTGTACTAATTTCAACCAAACGTATCATATTTTTATGACTTCGATTTTTATCCTTCATTAACTTTTTCGGTTTATATATGCATTTTTTATTTTTTGGCGTCTTAAGATTGCAAAAACTTTCTATTTTTTGGCGTCTTAATGGGTAATACACTTATGCGGAATAGGACAAAGTTTAAGTACCCCGTCTAATTTTGATGTTTGATGATATTATATTCATTTTTATTAATGTTGATAGCTCTATCCATGAATTTTTTTTCTACACATATTTTTATTTTTGATCGATTTCTATCTTATAAGCATTGTTTTTCTTTTTTTTTACGCTTCTTATATTCATATTTTTAGTATTAATAATTTATTTCTATTTTTCATCCAGACTTTTTATTTTCCTAATTCTTATGATAAATTTTTATTTTAATTAAATAACTGGTTATTATAAACTTATGATCAAATTACTTTCTTTTTCACTGTTATTTTTTTTTGTTTTATTGGAAGTAAATTGTATTTATTCAAATTACTGAATACTTAAAATTTATTTTTATTATATTACTGTTTTTTTGTTTTTTTTGTTTAGTATATACATGTAATTGATGGACTTAATTATTATTATTTTACATTATAGTTTATGTACGTTCAGATTTTATAATATAGGTCGACAGACTTAATTAACGAATTTACTACTCCTACACCTGTCAAGAGTTGACCTGACTCGTAAACCCGGCCAGGTATTAAAGGTCAAAGACCCGTCCGCTTATCTCGACTCGCAATCCAATTGTTCAAAACCGACCCATTGGTCAAACAAAAGTAAGAATCTGTATATCAAATTAATAAAATGGAGTATGCTTCATATTATTAGGGGCGGACTCGTTTGAGAGGTACAATCTGTCTCCGAAGAAGCTTAATTTGGCCCATATACCTCCCTTAGAATCCATATAAATTACGCAACTTGCTTACTAACCCTATATTCCATATGATTTACTATCACTCTCCTATTGATTGCCTCTCACCTTTCCCCGCCCCCAACAGTCCCTCTCACTTCCTTCTCAGTTCTCAGTACAAAAAGCACAATAGTCCATTCTTCTTTTACTCCTTTATCTCATTTTCACTCTTATTCTAATTTTCCTTAACATCACATAATTAATATGCATCCTATCAAATTTTACTAATTTCTTAGTTTAGATTTGTCATCAGAGCTCTTATTCAGGGTGGCAATCAAAGGCGTATGTCTTACAAATTATTTATCTTTTAGTTTTTAACACTGTATATTTGATTTTTCATAAGTATAAAAGTCATCCCTGAATGATTTCTCGAACAAAATTATTTATGTTTTGTATGATTTTTTTCATTTCAAGTTATTTGTCTTTTTACTTTTTAACATTGTATATTTGGTTTTTTCATAAGTATATAAGTCGAATAATTTCTCGAACAAAACTATTTATGTTTTCTATGATATTTTTCATTTTTTTTATATTAATGATATTTCTCCTTATTATAAATTTATAATATATGGTTTGAAAATGTATAGTATATTAATTTAAAGGAGATACATGTTTGGAGTAAACTTTAGGAGTAATTATATATGATGAAGAACGTGGGAAGCCTACCTCATCAATAATAAAAAAGTTACTTTTTCAAAATTTGTATTTTCTTTTTGTATATTTTTTCTGGAATAGAAATTTTTGAATTATTTTTATTTTTGTATAAATTAATTTTCTGATTGTGTATGGACTGAAATATTTATGAGATGTAATTTCATATTGTGGGAATTGTAATATTATTTCTGGAATATAAAATTTCAAATCATTTTTATTTTTGTATATTATTTATGGATTATAAAATATCAACTCCCTTTTTTTATTTTTATGAATGTAATTTTAAAAAATTTTGACTTAAATTTTATTTATAATAATTGGATCATATTATATAACTCCAATAAAGAATGTAGGATATGTAGAATAGTTGGAGAGTGTTAGAGAGAGTAATTAAATAGAGAGAGCATGAAAGAGAGTAATTAAATGGTGTGCAATTTCTGTGGGTCCTACTTGCCAAGAAAAAGGGGGAAAAGAAGAGTTTTTTCCAGCCAATAGAAGGGCTGGAAAAACTCAGCTTTTATATATACTAGTTTTACTAGTTTTAAATCCGTGCAAAAAATGCACGAGGCCTAATTATAAGAGCTATTATTGGATGAAAGAGTATAGAAATGAGCTTTATTCAAACGTTGCGCTAATAAAAAAGACATTGAATAATTCCCCTAACCGGGCAAAACAACTTAATCTCGTGTTGATAAAAACATATTTGACCTAATTTACTAAACGAAAATTTTTGTTTCGCAAGATAAATTGTATGACTAAGTTTTGGTTTTTGATTAACTATAAATCTATATGACTAAGTTTGGTTTTCCTAATTTCCTTAAATCTTATAAGATTTTTAAAATTTCTAAAGTAATGTTTTTTATGAATTTTAGTGTGAAATTTTTTCCTTAGACGTATATCATAAATTATTTATAAATCAAAACCAAACTATTTTCATTTATAAGTTAGTTTTATTCATAGATTAAAATCTAATTGTTTTTTAAAAAATAGAATTGTATGGAAAGTGAAATTAATTAGCATAATAGAGGTGTGGAGGAGAGAATAATTAATTAATAGGAAGGAGAGTGGGTGAGGCCAATTACTTTTTCATTCATTAATTTATTCAACCAATAGAAATATCTTAAATGATTTAGCTTTTATATAAAGTAGATACCCGGTCGTATTTATATGACAAATACTGAGTGCATAAACCTTTCATGGGAATTGTATGAATTTATCCAATTCAATAGAGTCATTCATGATAGCTTGAGGAATCCGTTAATATTGAAGATTAATTTTTACTCCCTCCGTTCGTGTCAATAATTATTTTTGTTTCAAAATCTCTCTCACAAAAACATCAAATTGAACTAACTACCGTAACAGAGGGAGTACAAAATATAATTCAAAATACTAATTAGTATAATCTAATATTCGTATAAGTCAATAGAATATAAATAATGGAACAAAATTACAAATATTTAAAATTTCTTCGTAAACTATTTTAGAGGTTGAATTAGATGTAAATTTACTATTATCACACTTTATAAACGATTGGGTGTATCAATCTTATTGAATGTGCTTAACATGTTTTGGATTAAAAGAAGTTGGCCCAACAACCCAAGATTCAATTAAACAATACAGGTCATATATAATCTCCACCACACCCAAAATAATTAAACCCTACTGCTCATCCCTCCCTCTTTAAACAAATTTAACCCATGTCATTCATCTCACTGCGCCACCCATCTCCCTTATTTTCTTCTATTAAACTCATCACCCTCATCACTCATCTCCCACTTATAACTCATCTCTCTCAATAATCAATAATTATAACTATGATTTTCTCTTCAATTTTGTCTTTCGATCAACATGCATATGATTATTGCGAGCCTAAGACGATTGATATTATTATTATTATTTTCTTTTTAAGTTGAGTCATGGTTATTTTTTACTCTACCTTTCATCAAATTTTGACTGACTATCACCATTTTTAATATTGATCTCACATCTTAGATAAATAGGTAAATGTTTCATTATTTGCAACTCTTTGGAATTGATTATACATTTATTTTTATGCTTGATCTTCGTTGTTTTATAATAAAATCTAGCTAAAGGGTTTGTTAATTAATGGGTTTTATCCATCAATATGGCATTTTCATTTAATTTTTATGAAAAAAGTTCAGATCGGTCGTTTTTTTTATAAAAAATTGATAGGAATTAATAAATTTAAAACAGTATCAATACTGAAAATGAATTTACGATTTGATATTGATTATTTTATACCATATTAAAACTATATTGGTCAAGATTTTTTTTCTTAAATTTTTTGTACGGATTACAATTTTTTATTTTGTACAATTATATCACTATTTTTCTTATCCAATCAATTTATTTAAATTAGCAAGATCTTATATATTTTTTTTTTTATATCCAAACAACCTTTTTGGAGTACTATCAAAACCTGCTAGGGTCTCAGAATCAAACAATGCCAGTGCATACCAACATAGTTAGGAGAGGGGCAACCTGCACAGATCTTCACAAGAATGTACTGCTGGAACCTGTCACAAAAGAGGAAATCAAAGAAACAATGTTTCAGATTCCTAATGATAAAGCCCCAGGACCAGATGGATATTCAAGCAAGTTTTTTAAAGATTCGTGGGATATTGTAGGAGGAGAGATCACGGGAGCCATCTTGGAATTCTTCCAATCTGGCCAATTGCTTAAACAACTAAATGCTACAGTGATAACTCTGATTCCTAAGGTGGACAGACCTACTTCTGTTCTACAATTCAGACCTATAGCCTGCTGCAATGTAATTTACAAATGTATTTCCAAGGTGTTGTGTAACAGACTAGCCAGGGTCCTGCCAGATTTAATCTCCCAGAATCAAGGGGGATTCATTCAAGGTAGAAGTATCATGGAGAACATTCTGATTTGTCAAGACATAATCAGATTATATAGCAGAGGTACAACCTCCCCAAGATGTCTCTTCAAGATTGACTTACAAAAAGCATATGATACAGTGGAATGGAATTTCATGCAACAAATGATGCAGGCAATACAGATGCCAGTTAGATTCATTGATTGGGTTATGCAATGTGTGACCACAGCCACTTATTCCCTCAATCTGAATGGTGATGAGCGGTTTGTCGCGTACCGCTCAAGCAAAAACAATTTATAAAACCCAACTAATGCGATAGCGGAAGTCGGGGTCGAACCACAAGGATGGAGGGGTCAACTACAAGTTTGAATGAATCTCATTCTAGCCTAATAAGAGATTGATTGGAAGATTAACTAAAAACTAGTAAAAGCAAGTAATCGCTAAATAACAAGGTAAAGACAATTAAGGGAAAACTAAGGTGAAGGGTTCAGCTTAGGGGGATTAATGGGCTAGTCTAGCAATTAGCAAATGGGTAACAAATTCGAGTAGAATTAATTGCTAATGTCTCAACAATTAATAATCATCAACAAAGCCATCGCATTTGTCTCAAATCACCCATATAAACACTTAGTCTAATCATCTCTACCACCGTCGCTTAAGAGATAATCAAACCATGCTTGATAAAATGGCAACTTTCGTTTACACATTTCATCAAACACTTAGTGTGCATATGAGTAATACCCAAATAATTACCACGAATCTACTAATTACCCAACTAATTAACCCACATAATCCTCCCTTAGGCTCCCCCTAAACCCTAGAAGGGAACTACTCACTCATTCTAAGGGAAATCAAACAACTAGAGGCAAGGAATAGTGAAATGAACATAGTGCTATGAGATGAATAATTATAACAATCAAATGATAAACAATAAACTAGAAATGAAATTAAATTGCATAAATAACAAAAAGATGAGAAATTTATACCAACAAGCTTGTATTAGTGAATAGGGAGAATGTCTTCAACCCAAAATCCTCAATACAAACCCAAAACTGAAATAATTCTACTAGGAAAGACTAGATCTAACAACTTGAAATGAGAAATTAAGTTTAATTAGGGAACGATTAGGAGAGTAATTAGTGCTTAATAGAGGTTACAAATTATCTAGGGTTTTGTGCTAAGAGATAATGAAAAGCTGCTTACAAAATATTCGGGGAAGGGTATATATAGGTATCTCGAAAATTAAGAAAGAAAATAGAAGAAGAGTCGAATTTGCGGTGCTGTGTTCCTGGCCGGTCGACCGGCCGCCGGTCGTCTGGCCGGCCGGGAGCACATCAGTAGCTCCTTTTCTTCGTCTTCGAAAAATCTTCTAAGTATGAGAATGTGTTCCTGGCCGGTCCACCGGCCGCCGGCCTCCCACCGGCCTGGAGCACAAATTACGCACCAAGTAGTTACTGGTGTAGTGCAGGCCGGGTGACTGACCGGCCGCCGGTCGACCGGCCAGCACTACCTGGGCTGACTTCTTCACTCTTTCTTTTTCCTTAGTTGTGGAGTTGCAGTCTAGGCCGGGTGGCCGGCCGCCGGTCAGTTGGCCGGCCTGCACCACCTGGGCATGCTTTCTTCACTTCTTCATCTCATCTTCGAATCCCGACTCTTGCAAGACCTTTATGCTCCGATTTCTTCATTTCCGCCTTAATTCCTACAAATTAAGATCGACATTCATAGCACGGGAAATCGGGAAGCAAAATGCAATCAAGGGCACGCAAATCCGTGTAAACGGACCAAAATGGGGACGAAAATGAGAGGAAAAATGTGACTAATTAAATGCTTATCAAAATTCCCCACACTTAAGACTTACTCGTCCTCGAGTAAGTAAACAAGATTCGAGACCCATAATTACCCTTATTCAACACTACACTAATACTAAGGCTACTACCTAGACTACTAATAATATCCGACGGTAGGCAATTAACGGGCCTCCTCCGTCCCTTCAACTCACAACGAGATACTCATGAGGTAGAGTACCTCCTTGCAAGGCAAGCAGGGGCTTGCTCAAAATCGCGACGCATCCAAATGAAAAACACGTAAGAACACGACAAAGATGCATCTTACAAAAAGAAAAATCACATCCCTCATCCATGTGACGGAGATATCTAAAAGGAAAACCGTCTAAATAATGCATGATCCTTATAAGCCACTAATATCATAAAGCATGGAAAAATATTCGCCTCCTAGCGGTGCAAGTCTAATGCTAATTTTGAACCCCGTCTACTATTTGCTTGGTCAAAAGCGATAAAATGGAAGATGGAAATGAAATCCTCGTGACGTTATTAAGCACAATAGCATATGAAATTCACGTTTCTCAAATAAATGAGACACAAGGATCGTCCCGTCTCACTGTGCAACTTCAAAGGCAAATGATTCAAGAAGGATAAAAGGAAAATGAGATTTGAGTCTAAGTGCTTGCAAAACTTTCATTTCAACACTTTGCTTTCTTTTTCTTTTTCTTTCTTTTTGATTTGCATTTTGGTTTGCAATTTTTGGCATGAAAGCACACGGTTTCCGTCAAGGACATGCGGTCGGAACCAATAATAGGGGTATCCCCACCGTAGTGGCATCGAAAGGGGCCCTAGATTTGGGCCCACTAGAATCCCTAGAAGTTCCGTTTTGCACTTCCTCGACGAAAACAAGAAAAGATGATAATTGACTCAATATTTTTAAGTTGTTTGCTTTGTTTCCTTTGTTGAGCAAAAGTGGAAGAACAATGAATCATGGTTGGTTGCATAGCAAGAACGGTCACCTAAGAATCCTTTCTACCATCGAAATATTCACATCGATTGAGGTTGTCGAGGTGGAATAAGCGCAAACTCGTGACTCGGTATTAGTAGACGGGTCAAAACTCACTAGATATGCACAACCCAGGGCGTCTAAAATTCCACGATTAAGATGAACACTTTATGAATAAAAAAGTAGCAAAAAGGGACTATGCACATTCAACAAGTTTTCCAAAAAGACAATTATTAAAACATTTTTCTAAATGCAACTATATGCCATGATGCAATCTAGCATATATACAACTTAAATGCACATGCTCTAACCGACTATATGACACATAAGCTAATGCTATCTCCTAACAGCACACAAGTGGCACACACGCCAATCAACAAAATTCACACCATCGTCATCAACACATCCCGTCCTCAAGTAAGAAGGAAAGGAGATAAGGGAGAAGAGAAATAGGAAAATCTCACCAAAGCGTCTTCATTTTCCCTTTTTCGTGCCTCTTATGATGTGGGGCGCACCTATGGATGGAGATAAAAAGAAACACACGGCAATATATACAAAATAAACTATATACAAACTAATCTAAACATATATTTTTTGGAAAATTTTCAAATTTTTCGATTTTTAGGCATTTTTCAACTTTTTTTTTTTTTCAAAAATCAACGATATATACAAAAGAAATAAAATCCTCCCCACACTTAAGTCTTACTCGTCCCCGAGTAAGTGACTGAAATATGAAAGGAGGGAAAAAAGAAAAGGAAAACAAAACAATTTTTTTGGGATTTTCAATTTTTTGGGAATTCCCTCCCCCACACTTAGTATTTACATGGGGTGAGGGGTGAATTCAAAACAAATAACATGTTTTTGGGTTTTCAAATATTTTGAAAAATAAAAACTTGTTTTTGGGGTTTTTGATTTTTGATGAATAATCACAATATGAACAATATATACGAGGGTGAACTAAATGCAAAATGATATAATACAAGGTGCATGCTCTAAGTAAATGCAAGCTAAACTATATGCTAATCTAGAGTCTCGTTGTGGCGGTAAAATGCATAAATGCACGCCCCTCATGGGGGTACCAACCACGGGAAAGTCTAAAAATGACACCAAACAAAATGCAACTACGCTATATGGATGCAAGGCTAACATGTGACGATATGTTACAAAATTAAATTCTAATGCAAGCTTAAATGGATGCAACTAAATGGATAACTAAACTAAGATATAATACAAGTATCTAAATGCATGCAAAAAAATATAAACATGATGAAGATTTGGATTAAAAGGGATCATACTCATGGGTTCTTCTGCCTCAGGAGTATCCAGTGAAGTCAGAGGATGTAGTATCAAATTGGCCATGACTGGCCTCTGCAAAAGACGCATCTACATCCCTGGCTCCCGAACCAGAGCCGCCACCCTCCACAATCTCGAACGGGGACCCATCCTATCAAACCATTCGGCATTCTGAGCCGCAGTCTCTGGGTCCACCTCCTCCTCATCAACTACCGGCTGAGCAAAAAACGGCCCAGAAGAATAGTAGTCTGCCTGAACATTGAAATCTCCGAACACCCTAGAACCCTGGTCATACCCGCCCTCTGGCCACATGAAATAGGACGGATGTGGGATAACTGGCTCCATATACCCCTCCCTACACCAATTATCGTAAGAAGGGTATTGGCCAAGAGCCAAGTCATAATACATCCTATCCATCCTCTGCGACAAAAGAGCTCTCTCCCTAGCTTCCTCCTCTCGCCACTTAGCTGCTGCCTCTCGCTCCCTAGCCGCTGCCTCTCTATCCGTAGCCGTCGCCTCGGAGGCCAAAGTCATATCGGCCATGAACTGGATCAAGGAAGGATCCAAAGGTGGGTAACTAGGAGTGGTGGAAGTGGATGCATCGGGTTGGGTTGAATTAGGCCAAGGACGCCATTGTTGTTGATGAAAGAAGGGGTTCGCATAAGGCATGGTAGTGGAAGTGGTTCCTGATAGTGCGCACTATCTCCTTCCCCGGCAACGGCGCCATTTGATGAACGGTTTGTCGCGTACCGCTCAAGCAAAAACAATTTATAAAACCCAACTAATGCGATAGCGGAAGTCGGGGTCGAACCACAAGGATGGAGGGGTCAACTACAAGTTTGAATGAATCTCATTCTAGCCTAATAAGAGATTGATTGGAAGATTAACTAAAAACTAGTAAAAGCAAGTAATCGCTAAATAACAAGGTAAAGACAATTAAGGGAAAACTAAGGTGAAGGGTTCAGCTTAGGGGGATTAATGGGCTAGTCTAGCAATTAGCAAATGGGTAACAAATTCGAGTAGAATTAATTGCTAATGTCTCAACAATTAATAATCATCAACAAAGCCATCGCATTTGTCTCAAATCACCCATATAAACACTTAGTCTAATCATCTCTACCACCGTCGCTTAAGAGATAATCAAACCATGCTTGATAAAATGGCAACTTTCGTTTACACATTTCATCAAACACTTAGTGTGCATATGAGTAATACCCAAATAATTACCACGAATCTACTAATTACCCAACTAATTAACCCACATAATCCTCCCTTAGGCTCCCCCTAAACCCTAGAAGGGAACTACTCACTCATTCTAAGAGAAATCAAACAACTAGAGGCAATGAATAGTGAAATGAACATAGTGCTATGGAGATGAATAATTATAACAATCAAATGATAAACAATAAACTAGAAATGAAATTAAATTGCATAAATAACAAAAAGATGAGAAATTTATACCAACAAGCTTGTATTAGTGAATAGGGAGAATGTCTTCAACCCAAAATCCTCAATACAAACCCAAAACTGAAATAATTCTACTAGGAAAGACTAGATCTAACAACTTGAAATGAGAAATTAAGTTTAATTAGGGAAATATTCGGAGAGTAATTAGTGCTTAATAGAGGTTACAAATTATCTAGGGTTTTGTGCTAAGAGATAATGAAAAAGCTGCTTATAAAACAATAGGGGAAGGGTATATATAGGTATCTCGAAAATTAAGAAAGAAAATAGAAGAATAGTCGAATTTGCGGTGCTGTGTTCCTGGCCGGTCGACCGGCCGCCGGTCGTCTGGCCGGCCGGGAGCACATCAGTAGCTCCTTTTCTTCGTCTTCGAAAAATCTTCTAAGTATGAGAATGTGTTCCTGGCCGGTCCACCGGCCACCGGCCTCCCACCGGCCTGGAGCAAAAATTACGCCCCAAGTAGTTACTGGTGTAGTGTAGGCCGGGTGACTGACCGGCCGCCGGTCGACCGGCCAGCACTACCTGGGCTGACTTCTTCACTCTTTCTTTTTCCTTAGTTGTGGAGTTGCAGTCTAGGCCGGGTAGCCGGCCGCCGGTCAGTTGGCCGGCCTGCACCACCTGGGCATGCTTTCTTCACTTCTTCATCTCATCTTCGAATCCCGACTCATGCAAGATCTTTATGCTCCGATTTCTTCATTTCCGCCTTAATTCCTACAAATTAAGATCGACATTCATAGCACGGGAAATCGGGAAGCAAAATGCAATCAAGGGCACGCAAATCCGTGTAAACGGACCAAAATGGGGACGAAAATGAGAGGAAAAATGTGACTAATTAAATGCTTATCAAATGGGGAACTGTTTGGTTTCTTCAAAGGACAGAGAGGTCTCAGACAAGGGGACCCTCTATCTCCCTTGCTGTTCACCATTTGCATGGAATACTTGACCAGATTACTTCAACATACTACTGATGTGATGAATTTCAATTATTCTCCCCCGTGCAACTCAATCAAGCTTACTCATTTAATGTTTGCAGATGATCTGCTTATGTTTTGCAAAGGGGATGTCAAGTCAATAATGATCCTTTTGAGAACCTTTGCTACATTCTCAAAATCCACAGGTCTGAAGATGAGTAAGGGTAAGTCCAATGCATATTTTAATGGGGTCAGGAATGAGGACAAGGCAGACATTCTACAGATCTCTGGATTTTTAGAAGGGAGATTACCTTTTAAATATTTAGGAGTCCACATCAAGACTACCAAATTAAATGCTCAGGATTGTCGACCTTTAATAGATAAAATTGTTGATAGGATTAGGGGTCTTGGGGCTAGGAAATTGTTTTATGCAGGAAGACTGGTATTGGTGAAGTCAGTTTTTGATAAGTGAATATTTGTATGATTTTAACCCCCAGTTTAGCTCGGTTTTGTATGTCATTTGTGCTTTGTTAAGCCATTTTATGAGCTAATATCGTCTTCTAGGCAAATTCCTGTGTTCTAACTTGTTTTGTAGGGAAAGTGACGTTTCTACGCCCTTTTTCTACATTCCAGAGCATTTGCCTAGAATCCGACGATTCAAAGAAGAAAGCTTGACCATGTGTAAGGCATTTCAAGAAGCTTCACTAACTTAAGAGAGAGAAGAACTAAAGACGGTTTCGTAGTTGTCGGAAGACCAATCAATTAGACGGGAGAATTCATCGCTTTACATCATACCCTATCAACAAACCCGATTGTATAAGTCAAGGGGGATGTTGGAAGTCAAGTCAAGCAAAGGAAGATGAAGCGTTAGTCAAGAGCTTCCAGAAGACGACTTACCCGATCGGGTAAGTGTGTACCCGATCGGGGATGTGTGCTGCTCCAAGCATTGCGGCTCCTTCTTCCTAAATTTGCCCTATGTATTTAATGCCCGACCTCTTCTCCACGAAACCCTAATACTATAAATAGATGCTCTAGCCTCACAACACAAACACACTATCTTACACAATCTAATCTTATATCTCATACAATCTTCTTATTAGTTTTATCTTTAGTTTTAGTCTTCCTAGTTTAGTTTATCTTCTTCTTTTGTCTTTTGTTTCTAGTTTATTTCTGTCCATTTCATATCAAAACATTAGTTTAGTTCAATAAGAATTTCAATCTTTGTATCTACTTTGTTGGGTTCAAGAGTTGTAATTCAAGGTACGGTATTTCTATTAGGGATTTCTATTATTGTTATCGCTTTCATCGTTGATCGTCACCTAGGTATTCCTAATTTATCCTTTGCTTATTGTTCTTTATTACTTTCCATTTGATTGTCATTTTCTATTTCATTAGATTCATTTTCATGTTGTTATAATCACAGTTTCATTTCTTAGATTGACATATAGCGTCGTTATTATCGCCACATAGAGAGTCTAAATTATTGTTAAAATCAACTAAATATGCCTATCTTAATTTTCATTGTTAATATCAGACATAAATATAATCATGAGTGAGTAGTCACCTTTCTAGGGTGTAGGGTAGCCATGTTAGATTGATTAAAAGATGATAATTGGATAAAAGAAATTGTGCTTTTAAAACATTGTGTCTATGCATGTTTGGACTTTAACGATAGTTGACGATTCTTGATCACAATCATTGACTAGTGTGGAATTCTTTTCCAAGGTAGATATACAGGAATTGAATAGACAAAGCGTGACATAGTGGATTAAGACCTAGTAAATCGCACTAAAAGCCTGCTAGACCATCTGATCTATGATTGTAATGAACACACCATTCTTACGAACGCTCAATGAATTATTTGCATATCCTAAATCCAATTTCATCAATATGTCAATCTACATGTGTGAACCTATTTCCCTAGATGCTTCTCATTATTGTTAATTTATCATTTGCTTTATCGTTTTCATTTCAGTTTGTTTTTATTTTGTTTTTATGCCATTCGTTAGTTTAGACATCACAAAATCCAAAACCCAGAAAATCATTAGATAAAACTCAATTGTGAGACGATTCACAATCCATAGGAAACACCATCTCCCTGAGGATCGACCCCTACTTCCCTAATTACATTAATTTTTTATTAGCCTAGTCTGGGTAAATTATCTTTGTATCGGGCTTGCGACAGGCACGATAAAATTTTGGCGCCGTTGCCGGGGAGCACGGTTTAGTTTTCCTTTTATTGTGATTTTAATCACGATTAGTTTTATCTAGTCTAAGGAACTCAAATTCCTTTAGACCTCTCTTGATTTTTCATCTTAGCTTTTCTATCTTATGCCCAGATCTTCTAGACTAGGGACCCCTATTCCTTTAGACCCCGAACTAGAAAGAACTTTGCGTAGGAAACTAAAGCTATTCAACGAAATTTCAAAAGCTTCTGATATTTCAAGTTTAGATCGTATTCGTGAGAGATACTCGGATATCTTACCTAATCTTGAAGGAGAAGAAGATCCATTTTCCTCTCCATTTCCAAAAATCAATCAACTTTCAACCAACATTCCATCTTCATCTTCACAAACAAAAATGGTTCGAATTTCCGACCATTCTAAACCCACAGCAGATACACTTCCAAAGGATATCGCTACACCTCAAATTACAGCCCAAAACTTCGAAATCAAACCTGCCTTCATCAATTTAATAGAAAGAAATCAATTTGGTGGCAATGCCACAGAAGATCCCAACCTTCATATCCAAAACTTCTGTGACTATTGCTCCACGATTAGACAAACTGGAGTATCCCAAGAACAGATTAGGGAAATGCTCTTTCCCTTCTCTTTAAGAGGAAAGGCAAAACTCTGGATCAATAGTCTTGACCGAGTTGCCTTAGGAATAGTCGACTGGGATGGTCTAGCTCTTGCTTTCTATCAAAAGTACTTCCCACCAGAACGAACCGCACTCTTACGAAGTCAAATTACTGGATTCCGTCAGAGAGGCGACGAAAGCCTTTATGAGGCATGGGAAAGGTACAAAGAATTACAAAGAGAATGCCCTCATCATGGCCTTGATTCATGGTTCCTGGCTATCACATTCTACAACGGTTGTTGTGGCGAATCGCGTCGTATCCTCGACTCCGCTAACAATGGTCGTTTCGATCAAATCGATGTAGAGATAGCTAGTGCGACTATTGAGTCAATGGCAATCCACGATTCTCAGTATAGCAACTCGCGTGCTATACCGCTAAAAGCCAAGCAGGATGATTCAAGTAAAGTAGCACTCCTGGAAGCCCAATTAGCCCTTCTGCAGCAACAAGTAGGTAGCTCTTCCCAATCCAAGGAACATATCAACGTCACTAACCACGTAGTGGTATGTGAGACATGTGGGATTGGAGGGCATAGTTTTCAAGAATGTAGAAGTTCAATAGAGCAAGTCAATGCCTATCAAGGATATAGGCAAGGCAACGCTTTCTCAAACTTTTATAACGAAAACACAAAAAACCACCCATTTTTGTCCTACAAAAGTACCAACGTTCAAAATCCCCACCAACAAACTCAACAACCATTCATACCACACCAACAAAAGCCTTACAATCCACCTGGTTTTCAAAACCAAAGACCTTCATTCCAACCTAACTTCAACCAACCTTACCAAAATCAACCTCAACACCAACCACCTCAAAATCAAGGCCAACCAAATGACTCAAGTTTGAGCAAAATTGAATCCATGCTTCTGCAAGTTGTTCAAAAACAGGATTCAATGTTTGCTCAATTTCAAAAGAGTGATCAAGCTAAAGATGCTGCCATCAAGATGCTTGAAACTCAAATGGCCTAATTGGCTACCTCGATTACCCAAAGAAAACAAGGCCAACTCCCACCTCATGGTGAACAATCGAGGGACACCGCAAATGCTATCACCCTTAGGAGTGGTACCACTTATACGGAACCTCAGCAACCCAAAGAACCAACAGTTGAGCCTTCACCAGTAGAAAGCCCAAAAGAAACCCAACCATCCACCGCTAAGGAAGCGGAAGACAAGCATGAAAAGAAGGATGAACTCGAAAAGGAACCCATCAAAATTCAAGTTCCATTTCCCCAACGTTTGAGGAGAAATCATAAGGAAACCCAGTTCGGTAAATTCATGGAAGTTGTCAAAAACCTCCAAGTAACGGTTCCCTTCACTGAATTAATCACTCAAATCCCTTCTTACACGAAATTTATGAAGGATATCTTAACAAAGAAGAGGACTCTAGATGATGTTGAAATCATCGCATTCACCGCTGAATGCAGTGCGTTATTGCAAAATAAGTCCCCTCCTAAGTTAAAGGATCCTGGTAGTTTCTCTATACCTTGCACTATAGGCACCTACACTATTGATAAAGCTTTATGCGATCTAGGTGCTAGTGTGAGCGTTATGCCCTATTCCATTTGCGAAAAATTGAATATGGGAATTCTGAAATGCACAAGTATCACCCTGCAAATGGCAGATCGTTCTCTAAAACAACCTATGGGAGTTTTGGAAGATGTACCTGTTAGAGTAGGGAAGTTTTTCATTCCGGTCGATTTCATAGTGTTAGATATGGCTGAAGATTCGCAAATCCCTATCATTTTGGGAAGGCCATTTTTACACACTGCGGGAGCAGTAATCGATGTCAAGAATGAGAAATTAACATTAGAGGTAGGTGATGATAAAGTCACCTACAACTTAAACAGTGCAATGAAGAGCCCTATGCTTGAAGAGTCTTGCTGTTTCCTTGACATTGTCGACTCAATCATTGATGAATCTCTGTATCCATCAATAATTGAGGATCCTTTAGAAGCAATTTTATTGTTAGAGGATATCTCTAAGAACGACAATTTTGAGATCAGTGAGCTGGAAAGGGACTTGACTGGTAAAGAGATACCGTCTGAAGAAGTTGAGGAGTTCATAAGCTTAATTGATGCTCCTGCCAAGGCAGAAGTACATAAACCTGAACTTAAACCTCTTCCCTCAAATCTAAAATATGCTTTTTTAGATGAGTCCGAATATTGCCCGGTCATAGTGAGTGCTCTTCTAGATGAAAATCAGTTAAACTCACTATTGATTGTTTTGAGAAAACATAAAAAGGCAATAGGCTATAAACTTGAAGACCTCACATGCATAAGCCCCGACTTTTGCATGCATAGAATTAACTTAGAAGAAGGCCAAAGACCTTGTGTTCAAGGTCAACGCCGTCTTAATCCCAACATGCAAGAAGTAGTTAAAGCTGAAGTTATGAAATTGCTAGATGCTGGCATAATCTATGCAATTTCTGACTCAAAATGGGTTAGCCCTGTCCAAGTTGTTCCTAAGAAAGGAGGAACAACAGTAGTCAAGAATGAGAAGAATGAGCTCATCCCCACAAGGATTGTGACGGGATGGCGTATGTGTATTGACTACAGGAAGTTGAATCAATCAACTAGAAAAGATCACTATCCTCTGCCCTTCATTGATCAAATGCTAGAGAGGTTAGCCTGCCACAAATATTTCTGTTATCTAGATGGTTACTCAGGATTTTTCCAAATTCCTATCCACCCTGAGGACCAAGAGAAAACCACCTTCACCTGTCCCTATGGCACTTTTGCTTATCGCCGAATGCCATTTGGCCTATGTAATGCACCTGCAACTTTCCAGCGTTGCATGACTAGTATCTTTTCCGATTTTGTTGAGACTATCATGGAAGTATTCATGGACGACTTTAGCGTCTATGGCATTTCCTTTGATAATTGTTTGACAAATCTATCAAAGGTATTGAAACGCTGTGAAGAAGTCGATCTTGTTCTCAATTGGGAAAAGTGTCACTTCATGGTGAACAAAGGTGTAGTTTTAGGACACATCATTTCTGAAAGAGGTATTAAAGTGGATCGAGCTAAGATCCAAGTTATTGAGCAACTGGCACCACCTGCTAATGTAAAAGGAATCAGGAGTTTCCTTGGCCACGCCGGTTTCTACTGACGGTTTATTAAAGATTTTTCTAAAATAGCCAAGCCCCTGACTGAGCTCCTTTTTAAGGATGCGCCTTTTAATTTCACGAAGGAATGCCTTGAGGCATTCAACAAAATCAAACGCGCTCTAATCACCGCACCTATAATCCAGTCACCTGATTGGAATCTTCCATTTGAACTTATGTGCGATGCGAGTGATTACGCCGTTAGAGTTGTTTTGGGGCAAAGAAAGGAAAAGTTCCTTCATGCAATTTACTATGCTAGTAAAACCTTAGATCCTGCCCAAATCAACTATGCCACTACTGAAAAATAACTTCTTGCCATTGTCTACGCTTTAGACAAATTCCGTTCTTACCTTATAGGATCGAAAGTCATTGTTTACAGTGACCATGCTGCTTTGAAATATCTGCTTTCAAAGAAAGAGGCAAAACCTCGACTTATCCGATGGATCTTGCTCCTTCAAGAGTTTGATCTAGAGATCCGGGATAAGAAAGGAGCAGAAAATGTAGTCGCTGACCATCTTTCAAGGATAAGAGTAACTGAAATAGGATTGCCAACACCAATTAATGACTCGTTTGCTGATGATTCATTAATGGCGATTACTGACTCTTCTCCTTGGTATGCTGATTTGGCCAATTTTCTTGTCAGTCGACAGCTACCTTCTGACCTTTCTTATAACGAAAGAAAGAGATTTTTGCATGATGCAAAATTCTTTGTTTGGGATGACCCTTATCTTTTCAAGCAGTGCTCAGATGGTCTTTATAGACGATGTATCCCCCAGTGGGAAGTTTAAGGCGTTTTAGAAGGATGCCACTCATCTGCTTATGGTGGTCATCATGGTCCGTCCAAGACCGTAGCCAAAGTCTTACAATCCGGGTTTTTCTGGCCCACGATGTTCAAAGATTCAAAGGACTTTGTTATGGCTTGTGACGCTTGTCAACGAATGGGTCAAATATCCAAGAGACATGAGATGCCTCAAAACGGCATATTAGAAGTTGAAATATTCGATGTCTGGGGTATTGACTATCAAGGACCGTTCCCTTCTTCTAACGGAAATCGTTACATCGAAGTCGCTGTTGACTATGTTTCTAAATGGGTAGAAGCAATTGCCACTCCCACCAATGATGCTAGAGCTGTGATACGGTTGTTTAAGAAGATCATCTTTCCACGTTTTGGTGTACCCAGAGCCGTGATTAGTGATCGAGGAACTCATTTTGGAGAAAAGCAGTTAGACACTTTGCTTGCCAAATATGGTGTGTATCACAGACGAGGATTAGCCTACCACCCCCAGACCAGCGGTCAAGTAGAAGTCTCAAATAGAGAGTTGAAAACGATTCTTTAGAAAGTAGTCTCAAAATCTAGAACTGACTGGAGTAATAAGCTCGATGACACCTTATGGGCTTATTGCACAACTTTCAAAACCCCGATTGGAACATCTCCTTATCGATTGGTTTATGGAAAGGCCGGTCATCTTCCTGTCGAGTTAGAATATAAAGCTTACTGGGCTATCAAAGAACTAAATTTAGACGCTAAGCTTAGCGCTGATAGAAGACTTTTGCAACTCAACGAGCTAGAGGAGTTTCGTTTGCAAGCTTATGAGAATTCTCGAATCTACGAAGAGAAAACGAAGCGTTGACACGACAAGAGGATAATTAAGAAAGAATTTAATGTCGGTGACCAAGTACTTCTTTTCAACTCCCGTTTGAAAATTTTTCCGGAAAAACTTCGATCACGATGGTCTGGACCATTCACTGTCACATATGTGAGCAAGTACGGCTATGTGGAACTAATAACTAGCAATGGTGAGAAATTCAAAGTTAATGGACACAGACTGAAACTCTACTATATCAATTCTATCATCGGATGTTTAGATATTGTCTATACGGAGCGTCCATCCCCAACCCAATGATTTCATAGAAATATTCGTCGAGCAAGACGTTAAACAAGCGCTTCTCGGGAGGCAACCTGTGTTTTCCCTTTTTGCATTTTTATTTTTCCCTTTTACGTTGTTTTGTTAGATTTCTTTGCAGATGAAAGAGTTTTTGAAGAATCTCTGACGACCTTCCTTGTCAAGTCCAAAAGACTAGCTTGGGGGAGTCCGCGCTGGCTGGTACAGTTCATTCTTTCATTTTTTTTCCTTTCTTCCCATTAAGCATCTCATTGCCTATTTAGCTTTTGTGCTCACATTGAGGACAATGTGATGTTTAGCTTGGGGGAGGGATTGCATTTTCCCATTTTGCATTTTAGTTATATTTTTCAAATTTTGAATAAGAAAGAGAAGATTTTAGAGAGAAGATTTTTAACTTTTGAACACAATTGAATGCTTTTCATGCTTTGCTTGCTTGTTTACTATGTTTTCATGTTACATTTCCCAACCTTAGAGCTTTCAAAAGATAATGATTCAATATGCATTGAATTTTGCATACATGGGGAAGTCTTGTACACAGTAGGCATGGAATGAATCTATGGATGAGTACGCTTGATCTTGACATTTGGCAAACTACATATATTGTAAGGTAGAACCTCCTTAGACTGGTACATCCATACCCAGTCTCATCTAGGTGTGTGTAGTTCTCCTTGTGATGTGTGTCATGTCAAAACGCATAAGTATGGTTCTCATTTCATTTCTATAAGCATTGCATTCATGATTCACTAAGATTTGAAGCCTTTTTCACTTTAATTTGCCCCTCAAAATTAGCCCCTTCATACAAATGCTTCACAAAAATAATAGCTACAGATAAAAACTGCCTACCTTTTGAGCTAGTAGCTAGACTATGGTGAATGAGTGCTCTTTTGAGAAGATATTCTTATCTGTCAAAGTGAATTTGGTAAAACGAAAAAGTTCAAGAAGTGAAGTTGTGTTCAGAAATAGAAAAGAAAAAATAGAAAAGAAAAAAAATGAAAAAAGAAAGAAAAAAAAAATAAAAGAAGAAGTTGTGAGTATCTCCTAAAAATGTCAAATCAATAAAAGGAGTTTACCCTTGTATTTCGTGTGGAATAAGCCAAATTGTTACTTCTGGCTTCATCGTTCGTTTTGTGGGAATTAACCAAAAGTCTGGATTGGGTATTCATTTATCATTGGTCAGTTGCTAGCTCACTATAACCTTCACATGACCATAACTATTTGTCCACCTTTCACCCATTTCCCAAAGCCTTCTTCTCATTTTTCGGCTTCTTTTCTATGTGCATTGTGATCTTTGACTTGTGTTTTGAATTGTTTACCATATTAGACTGCGGACACATTTTCATAAGTCGTAGATAGGTGAGTGTCTCAAAAACATTTACACATAAAGAAATCACCTTTTTACATACATTGAGTGTTCGAGTGTACCGTAAGAGTCCATTTGTCAAAAGATCATGCAAGAGCCGAAATTCTGTAGTGAAATTCTTTGCGCTACGCCGTTATGTAAATCTCAGCCATGTTTATGTATCATTCTTGCCCACGTTGCTTTTGGGTTATGATATATTATGTTTTCAAAGTCTTACGTTGAGATTTGTTTCTTGATGGTATAGTAGCCAATGCTTGCAACCTTGTCCTGGTATTGTTTGTTATGTTTGCTTGAGGACAAGCAAAGGTTTAGCTTGGGGGAGTTTGATAAGTGAATATTTGTATGATTTTAACCCCCAGTTTAGCTCGGTTTTGTATGTCATTTGTGCTTTGTTAAGCCATTTTATGAGCTAATATCGTCTTCTAGGCGAATTTCCTATGTTCTAACTTGTTTTGTAGAAAAAGTGACGTTTCTACGCCCTTTTTCTATATTCCCGAGCATTTGCCTAGAACCCGACGATTCAAAGAAGAAAGCTTGACCATGTGTAAGGCATTTCAAGAAGGTTCACTAACTTAAGAGAGAAAAGAAGCAAAGACTGTTTCATAGTTGTCGGAAGACCAATCAATTAGACGGGAGAATTCATCGCTATCCATCATACCCTATCAACAAACCCGATTGTATAAGTCAAGGGGGATGTTGGAAGTCAAGTCAAGCAAAGGAAGATGAAGCGTTAGCCAAGAGCTTCCAGAAGACGACTTACCCGATCGGGTAAGTGTGTACCCGATCGGGGATGTGTGCTGCTCCAAGCATTGCGGCTCCTTCTTCCTAAATTTGCCCTATGTATTTAATGCCCGACCTCTTCTCCACGACACCCTAATAATATAAATAGATGCTCTAGCCTCACAACAAAAACACACTATCTTACACAATCTAATCCTATATTTCATACAATCTTCTTATTAGTTTTCTCTTTAGTTTTAGTCTTTCTAGTTTAGATTATCTTCTACTTTTGTCTTTTGTTCTTAGTTTTATTTCTGTCCATTTCCTATCAAAACATTAGCTTAGTTCAAATAGAATTTCAATCTTTTGTATCTACCTTGTTGGGTTCAAGAGTTGTAATTCAAAGTACGGTACTTATATGCGAGGGATTTCTATTATTGTTATCGCTTTCATCGTTGATCATCACCTAGGTATTCCTAATTTATCCTTTGCTTATTGTTCTTTATTGCTTTCCATTTGATTGTCATTTTCTATTTTCATTAGATTCATTTTCATGTTGTTATAATCATAGTTTCATTTCTTAGATTGTCATATAGCGTCGTTATTATCGCCACATAGAGAGTCTAAATTATTGTTAAAATCAACTAAATATGCCTATCTTAACTTTCATTGTTAATATCATCGTAGACATAAACATAATCATGAGTGAGTAGTCACCTTTCTAGGGTTGTAGGGTAGCCATGTTAGATTGATTAAAAGATGATAATTGGATAAAAGAAATTGTGCTTTTAAAACATTGTGTCTATGCATGTTTGGACTTTAACGATAGTTGACGATTCTTCATCACAATCATTGACTAGTATGGAATTCTTTTACAAAGTAGACATACGAGATTTGAATAGACAAAACATGACATGGTGGATTAAGATCTAGTAAATCGCAGAAAAAGCTTGCTAGACCATCTGATCTATGATTGTAATGAACACACCATTCTTACGAACGCTCAATGAATTATTTGCATATCCCAAATCCAATTTCATAAATATGTCAATCTACATGTGTGAACCTACTTCCCTAGATGCTTCTCATTATTGTTAATTTATCATTTGCTTTATCGTTTTCATTTCAGTTTGTTTTTATTTTGTTTTTATTTATGCCTTTCGTTAGTTTAGACATCACAAAATCCAAAACCCAGAAAATCATTAGATAAAACTCAATTGTGAGACGATTCACAATCCATAGGAAACACCATCTCCCTGAGGATCGACCCCTACTTCCCTAATTACATTAAATTGTTATTAGCCTAGTCTGGGTAAATTATCTTTG
>JAIUZE010018088.1:0-22081 GCA_022085475.1 Heliosperma pusillum
TCCCACGTAACGGTTCCATTCACTGAATTAATCACTCAAATCTATTCTTACACGAAGTTTATGAAAAGGAGTATTCTTAAACTAAAAAGAGGACTTAGATGATGTTGAAATCCTAGCCATGCACCGCTGCATGCAGTGCGTTATTTCAAAATAAGTCCCCTCCTAAGTTAATAGGATATAGGTAGTTTCTGTTATACCTTGCAATATTAGGCACTTACACTTTGATAAGCTTTATGCGAATCTAGGTGCTAGTGTGAGCGCAGCTTATTCTATGCGAAAAATTGAATATGGGAATTCTCAAAGGCACATAGTAATCACCCTGGCAAATGGCAGATCGTTCTCTAAAACAACCTATGGGAATTTTAGAAGATGAACCTGACAGAGTAGGGAGGTTTTTCATTCCAGTCGATTTCATAGTGTTAGATATGGCTGAAGATTCGCAAATCCCTATCATTTTAGGAAGGCCATTTCTACACAATGCGGGAGCTGTAATCGATGTCAAGAATGGAAAATTGACATTAGAAGTAGGTGATGATAAAGTCACCTATAACTTAAATAGTGCAATGAAGAGCCCCATGCTTGAAGAGCCTTGCTGTTTCCTTGACATTGTCGACTCAATCATTGATGAATCTATGTATCCAGCAATAATTGAGGATCCTTTAGAAGCAATTTTATTGTTAGAGGATATCTCTGAGAACGACAAATTTTAGATAAGTGAGCTGGAAAGGGACTTGACTGGAAAAGAGATACCATCTGAAGAAGTTGAGGAGTTCATAAGCTTAATTGATGCTCCTGCCAAGGCAGAAGTACATAAACCTGAACTTAAACCTCTTCCCTCAAATCTAAAATATGCTTTTTTAGATGAGTCTGAATATTGCCCAGTCATAGTGAGTGCTCTCCTAGATGAAAATCAGTTAAAATCACTATTGACTGTCTTGAAAAAACATAGAAAGGCAATAGGTTACAAACTTGAGGATCTCACAGGCATAAGCCCCGACTTTTGCGTGCATAGAATCAACTTAGAAGAAGGCCAAAAACCTTGTGTTCAAGGACAACGCCGTCTTAATCCTAATATGCAAGAAGTAGTTAAAACTAAAGTTATGAAATTGCTAGATGCTGGCATAATCTACGCAATCTCTGACTCGAAATGGGTTAGCCCTGTCCAAGTTGTTCCCAAGAAAGGAGGAACAGCAGTAGTCAAAAACGAAAAGAATGAGCTCATCCCCACAAGAATTGTGACAGGATGGCGCATGTGTATTGACTACAGGAAGTTGAATCAATCAACTCGGAAATATCACTATCCTCTGCCCTTCATTGATCAAATGCTAGAGAGGTTAGCTTGCCACAAATATTTCTGCTATCTAGATGGTTACTCAGGATTTTTCCAAATTCTAATCCACCCTGAGGACCAAGAGAAAACCACCTTCACCTGTCCCTATGGTACTTTTGCTTATCGCCGAATGCCATTTGGCCTGTGTAATGCACCTGCTACTTTCCAGCGTTGCATGACTAGTATCTTTTCAGATTTTGTTGAAACTATCATGGAAGTATTTATGGACGACTTTAGCGTCTATGGCATTTCCTTTGATAACTATTTAACAAATCTATCCAAAGTACTAAAACGCTGTGAAGAAGTCGATCTTGTTCTCAATTGGGAAAAGTGTCACTTCATGGTGAACGAAGGTGTAGTTTTAGGACACATCATTTCCGAGAGAGGTATTGAAGTGGATCGAGCTAAGATCCAAGTTATTGAACAACTGCCACCACCTTCTAATGTAAAAGGAATCAGGAGTTTCCTTTGGGCCACGCGGTTTTGGTTTTACCGACGGTTTTATCAAAGACTTTTTAAAAAGGCCAAAGCCCCTCGATGAGCTCCTTTTCAAGGTGACACATTTTAATTTCACGATAGGAGACTTTTGAGGCATTCAACAAAATCAAACGCGCTTTAATAACTGCACCACAATCCAGTCACCTGATTGGAATCTTCATTTGAAACATGTGCGATCGAGTGATGTGGTGATCTATGCCGTTGGAGTTGTTTAGGGCAAAGGAAAGAAAAGTTCATCATGCTAATTTAATATGATTTAGTAAAACCTTCGATCCTGCCCAAATCAACTATGCCACAACTGAAAAAGAACTTCTTGCCATTGTCTATGCCTTAGACAAATTCCGTTCTTACCTTATAGGATCAAAAGTCATTGTTTATACTGACCATGTTGCCTTGAAATATCTTCTTTCAAAGAAAGAGGCAAAACCTCGACTTATCCGATGGATCTTACTCCTTCAAGAATTTGATCTAGAGATCCGGGATAAGAAAGGAGCAGAGAATGTAGTCGCTGACCATCTCTCAAGGATAAGAGTAACTGAAATAGGATTACCGACGCCAATTAATGATTCGTTTGCTGATGATTCATTTATGGCAATTGCGAACTCTTCTCCTTGGTATGCTGATATGGCCAATTTTCTTGTCAGTCGCCAACTACCTTCTGACCTTTCTTATAACCAAAGAAAGAGTTTTTTGCATGATGCAAGATTCTTTGTTTGGGATGACCCTTATCTTTTCAAGCAGTGCTCAGATGGTCTTTATCGACGATGTATCCCTCAGTGGGAAGTTAAAAGAGTTTTAGAAGGATGCCACTCATCTGCTTATGGAGGTCATCATGGTCCGTCCAAGACCGTAGCCAAAATCTTACAATCCGGGTTTTTCTGGCCCTCGATGTTTAAAGATTCCAAAGACTTTGTTATGGCTTGTGACGCTTGTCAACGAATGGGTCAAATATCCAAGAGACATGAAATGCCTCAAAACGGCATATTAGAAGTTGAAATATTCGATGTCTGGGGTATTGATTATCAAGGACCATTCCCTTCTTCTAACGGAAATCGTTACATCTTAGTCGCTGTTGACTATGTTTCTAAGTGGGTAGAAGCAATCACCACTCCCACCAATGATGCTAGAGCTGTGATACGGCTATTTAAGAAGATCATCTTTCCACGTTTTGGTGTACCCAGAGCCGTGATTAGTGATCGAGGAACTCATTTTGGAGAAAAGCAGTTAGACACTCTGCTTGCCAAATATGGTGTGTATCACAGACGAGGTTAAGCCTACCACCCTCAGACCAGCGGTCATGTAGAAGTCTCAAACAGAGAGCTCAAAACAATTCTTCAGAAAGTAGTCTCAAGATCTAGAACCGACTGGAGTAATAAGCTCGATGATACCTTATGGGCTTATCGCACAGCTTTTAAAACCCCGATTGGGACATCTCCCTATCGATTGGTTTATGGAAAGGCATATCATCTTTCTGTCGAGTTAGAGTATAAAGCTTACTGGGCTATCAAAGAACTCAACTTAGACACTAAGCTTAGTGCTGATAGACGACTTTTGCAACTCAATGAGCTAGAAGAATTTCGTTTGCAAGCTTATGAAAATTCTAGAATCTATAAAGAGAAAACGAAGTGTTGGCAAGACAAGAGGATAATTAGAAAAGAATTTAATGTCTGTGACCAAGTACTTCTTTCCAACTCCCGTCTGAAAATCTTTCCGGGAAAACTTCGATCACGATGGTCTGGACCGTTCACTGTCACATATGTTAGCAAGTACGGCTATGTGGTACTAATGACTAGCAATGGTGAAAAATTCAAAGTCAATGGACACAGACTGAAACTCTATTATAGCAATTCTATCATCGGATGCTTAGATATTGTCTATACGGAGCGTCCATCCGCAACCTAATGATTTCATAGGAGAATTTGTTGAGCAGGACGTTAAACAAGCGCTTCTCGGGAGGCAACCCGTGTTTCCTTTCTTTCTTTTTGCATTTTCTTTTTGTTTTCCCTTTTTCGTTGTTTTGTTAGGATTTATTTTGCAGATGAAAGAGTTTTTGAAGAATCTATAAAGACCTTCCTTGTCATGTCCAAAAGACTAGCTTGGGGGAGTCCGCGCTGACTAGTAAGCTTCATTCTTCTTTCATTTTTTCTTTCTTCCCATTAAGCATCTCGTTGCATGTTTAGTCTTTGTGCTCACATTGAGGACAATATGATGTTTAGCTTGGGGGAGGGATTGCATTTTCCCATTTTGCATTTTAGTTGTTTATAATTTTCATATTTTGAATAAAAGAGAAAGAGATGATTTTTGAGAAAATTTTAAAATTTTGAACACAATTGAATGCTTTTCATGCTTGCTTATTATGCTATCATGTTACATTTCCCAAACTTAGAGCTTTCAAAAGATAATGGTTCAATATTTATTGAATTGTGCATACATGGGGAAGTCTTGTACACAGTAGGCATGGAATGAATCTATAGATGAGTACGCTTGATCTTGACATTTGGCAAACTACATATATTGTAAGGTAGAACCTCCTTAGACTGGTACATCTATACCCAGTCTCATTTAGGTGTGTGTAGTTCTCCTTGTGATGTGTGTCATGTCAAAACGTATAAGTATGGTTCTCATTTCATTTCTATAAGCTTTGCATTCATGATTCACTAAGATTTGAAGCCTTTTTCACTTTAATTTGCCCCTCAAAATTAGCCCCTTCATACAAATGTTTCACAAAAATAATAGCTACAAATAAAAACTGCCTACCTTTTGAGCTAGTAGCTAGACTATGGTGTATAGGTGCTCTCTTTTGAGAAGATTTGTTCTTATCTGTCAAAGTGAATTTGGAGAACGAAAAAGTTCAAAAAGTGATGTTATGTTCAAAAGAAAAGAAAAGAAAAATGAAAAAAATCAGAAAACAAAGAAAAAGAATTAAGAGAAGAAGTATTGAGTATCTCCTCAAAATGTCAAATCAATAGAAGGAGTTTTACCCCTGTGTTTCGTGTGTAATAAGCCAAATCGTTACTTCTGGCTTCGTTATTCGTCTTTTGGAAATTCATCGAAAGTTTGGATTGAGTATTCATTTATCATTGGTCAGTTGCTAGCTCATTCTAACCTTCACATTGACCATAACTATTTGTCCACCTTTCACCCATTTCCCAAAGCCTTCTTCTTATTTTCCGGCTTCTTTTCTATGTGCATCATGATCTTTGACTTGTGTTTTGAATTGTTTACCATATTAGACTGCGGACACATTTTCATAAGTCGTAGATAGGTGAATGTCTCAAAAACATTTACACATAAAGAAATCATCTTTTACATATAATGAGTGTTCGAGTGTACGGTGAGAGTCCATCTGTCAAAAGATCATGCAAGAGCCGAAAATTCTATAATGAAATTCTTTGTGCTACGCCGTTATGTAAATCTCAGCCATGTTTATGTATCATTCTTGCCCACGTTGTTTTGGGTTATGATTCATTATGTTTTCAAAGTTTTACGTTGAGATTTGTTTCTTGATGGTATAGAAGCCAATGCTTGCAACCTTGGCCTGGTATTGTTTGTTATGTTTGCTTGAGGACAAGCAAAGGTTTAGCTTGGGGGAGTTTGATAAGTGAATATTTATATGATTTTAACCCCCATTTTAGCTCGGTTTTGTATGTCATTTGTGCTTTGTTAAGCCATTTTATGAGCTAATATCGTCTTCTAGGCGAATTCCTGTGTTCTAACCTATTTTGTAGGGAAAGTGACATTTCTACGCCCTTTTTCTATATTTCCGAGCATTTGCCTAGAACCCGACGATTTGAAGAAGAAAGCTTGACCAAGTGAAAGGCATTTCAAGAAGGTTCACTAATTCGAAAGAGAGAAGGAGTAAAGACAGTTTCGTAGTTGTCGGAAGATCAATCAATTGGGCGGAAGAATTCATCGCCTTGCATCAAACCCTATCAACAAACCCGATTGGAGAGGTCAAGGGGGATGATGGAAGTCAAGTCAAAGCAAAGGAAGATGAAACGTTAGTCAAGAGCTTCTAGATGTCCACTTACCCGATCGGGTAAGTGTGTACCCGATCGGGTATCCTTGCTGATTCGAGAAAACGGCTTCAACTTCCTATTTTTGTCCTATGTGTTTAATGCTCGACCTCTTCTCCACGAAACCCTAATGCTATATATAGATGCTCCAGCCCCTCTTCTCAAAGCATATCTCACACAATCATCCATACAACAATCTTCTTACAAATCCTCTTTAGAATAATCTTTTCTTTTCTCTTTAGTTTAGTCTTTCTAGTTTAGATTATTTTCTTCTTTTGTCTTTTGTTCTTAGTTTATTTATGTCCATTTCATATCAAAACATTAGTTTAGTTCAATAAGAATTTCAATCTTTGTAGTCTACTTTGTTGGGTACAAGTATTGTAATTCAAGGAACGATTGTTCTATGCAAGGGATTTCTATTATTGTTATCGCTTTCGTTGTTGATCGTCACCTAGGTACTTCTATCCTATCTTTTATTTAATGTCTTTTCTGTTTTCTATTTGATTGTTATCCTCTTTACATATTATATTAGATTCATTTTCATGTTGTTATAATCGTAGTTTCATTTCTTAGATTGTCAAATAGCGTCGTTATTATCGCCACATAGAGAGTCTAAAATTATTGTCAAAACCAACTAAATATGTCTATCCTAGTTTTCATTATCGCCATCATCTTAGATATAAACATTATCATGAGTGAGTAGTCACCTTTCTAGGGTGTAGGGTAGCCATGTTAGATTGATTAAAAAGATGATAATTGGATAAAAGAAATTGTGCTTTTAAAACATTGTGTCTATGCATGTTTGGACTTTAACGATAGTTGACGATTCCTGATCAAAATCATTGACTAGTATGGAATTCTCTTCCAAGGTAGACATACGAGAATTGAATAGACAAAGCATGACATGGTGGATTAAGACCTAGTAAATCACCCAAAAGCCTGCTAAACCATATGGTCTATGATTGTAATGAACACACCATTCTTACAAACTCACAATGAATTATTTGCATATCCTAAATCCAATTTCATCAATATGTCGATCTACATGTGTGAACCTATTTCCCTAGATACTTCTCATTATTGTTAATTCATCATTTGCTTTATTGTTTTCATTTTAGTTTGCTTGTATTTTGTTTTTATTTATGTTCTTTATTAGTTTAGAATTCAAAACCTCAAAACCCAGAAAATCGTTAGATAAAACTCAATTGTGAGACGATTCACAATCCATAGGAAATACCATCTCCCTGAGGATTGACCCCTAATTCCCTAATTATATTAATTTGTTATTAGCCTAGTTTGGGTAAATTATCTTTGTATTGGGCTTGCGACAGGCCCGATCAATAATACATACACAATATTATACATTAAATAAATAAAAGAGGGAAGACTCCTATCTTGACTCTATTTACCAAAAACAAGTAGAAGAAAAAGAGGGAGACTCCTACCTCTACTATACTACCTACTTGCACGACCAAGAGGAGAGGAGAAGAGTATTATATAAACTCTTATTCTCTACATGATCATCATACAATTACTTTCACAAAAATTAGAAGTAATTTTTGTTCATTCTAGCACAAGAAAAGGCCTTTCTCAAAACATCTTGGGTGCAACGATTAGGAGAATATCGATCTCGATATTTGTTCTTAGGCCATATTGCTAGGACCAAAGGTTGATTCTAATCTTTATGCTTTTCGTTTATGACTCGTATTTCATATATTATAATTTCATTATAATCCTTAAATTTCATGTTGAAATATACCGATATTTCCCACAGTATTACTATGGATAGCATGGTCTACCTTCAATTCATTTTGTGTGTGTAGGTGGTGTTCTTACTTTTTATAACTCAATGATGAGGCCTATTACGCCTGAGAGATTATGTAATCTTCTTGTTATTATTAACTGCTTCTGTGTTAAGCTAGTTCCCACTAAGTAAAAGTAATAAAGCCATCACATGGTCTACCAATGAATGTATGAGTGTGCTAAGCCATTTCTCTTTACCATTAACTAATGAAGTGCATATTGTACCTTAATTGTGTGTGTGTGTGTGTGTGTTTGAGCCTTTATTACTTTACACAACTCAATGATGAGGGGCACACTAAGCTTGAGAGTTGATGTTTATCTGTGGATGTTTGTACCTTACTCTGTTGATGTGTATCTGTTGATGTCTATGCAAGTGATCATTAGTTATGAATGCATAATTCTAAACTTTAAATCTTAACCTTAAAATGAACATTTGTTTCATATTTACAGTTAAACTTATGAACTTAGAAAATGAAAATTAAACTGAACATTGTATTTCATCCTTTCTGTTAAATTACATCACTTCAAAATGAGCCTCTTACAATGCATTACATCCTATTAATCTAAGCAGCTATATTTTCAACATTGTATCCTAGTTCATTCATTTGGCATTCTAATCCTTGTGTTTTACCTATTCCTTGCATATATTCAATGCATTCTCTTACCAAGTCTTTTTTGACAATTAAATTCCTTGGTAACATACAAATTGCTGCTAGAAGACCCTTCCCCATACGAAAAATTGAACAATTATTATGACCCTTACATTTCATAATCTCTACCATCACTGATTGTTAAGTTAGGAAAATATTGCTAAGTTTGCTAGGACCATAATCCACAAAAGCTTGCATGACTTCATTAACTAGCATTACAGTTCAAGTCTGGTGAGTTAGGAGGCTGAAAAAGTAACTCAATATGAAATCCATATGAATTTGCAGCAGCCATAAAGTCGGGATCATTATTAGTAATGTGAGGCGTAGCATTGTCTTGTTGGATATATATATGTTTGCTTCATCGTTATGTCCATACACTCTTAATAGCTGGTATAACTTTCTCAATTAGGCATTCTTTGATGATTAGCTTCGTGATTAATTCAATTGGCTCTGTCTCCAGTGTCCCCCTTGGCCTATTTCTGCTTGCCCTAGCTGCTGGTTGTTGCTTTGTAAATGGAAACATGCCTATTTTCCCATCATATATTAATTCACCATTTGCTGAGTATATTTGCCTACTAAATGCACACATGAACATCACTTTTGAGAGATATCGCTTTGATTGGCAGCTTCTATATAGGAGCTCCTACCCCTCCACAAACATACACTTTTTCAGTCTCACTTTTAATGTAGAACCACTTCTCATCCATGTGGATTGTGTTGCTCATTTCTTTGAACATTATTTCAGTCACTGGCATATTATTGAGATCGATCAATAAAATCTTCAACCACTTGTTTTGCTACTAATGACTTAAGTGAGTACATTACCCTTTGCTCCTTGTGTAAATCACTTAGTTTAGGATGTGATGGGCTTGATTGAGGCTTAACCAAGCCTTATTTCACCCATGATTGAACTGCTCCAACAGAAACACGATTGCTACCTGCCACCCTCTCTATTGTATCCCTCAAAGAGTAATCAAGTGATTTGATATGCTCTACATTTGGTAGAATTCTTTTTCTATTTTTGTTGTCAATCCTTCCACTTTTTACATCTAATTTTTCACCTACATATATTGGAAATACTTTTGTCCTTGACACTATACCTCACAGCTGCTTCCTTGATGGCACATGAGAAAGCTTCCCAGATTTCGACTTTTGAAACAAGAATATGGCACTTTGAGTCCTCATTTCTTCTAACATATAATTAAAACCCATTTTGGCATAAGTAATTTAGTGTAAAACTGTGTAATTTATCGTAATTCTGGACAGTTTTAATGTAAGGGTTTGTAAAGTGTTTTTGTTTGTTTGTTATTGAATTAGGAGTAATTTATGGTTAGATAGCCCGGAAAGCTTATGTATTCTGGAAAGTGGGTGTTAATTGTGGGGAAAAAGTACATCACCTTTTTGGTGGGATATTCAAACTATTATAATTTTAGGTAGGAAATCTTACTTTAATCAAATTGCTTAATAACGCTCTTTTTCTATGCGAATTGTTTCTTTCTAATTGTAATTTTATTATTTATTTATTTACTTCTTAAGACTTGTCCAAAACACAATATGATACAGTAGAGTTGAGTGGAGAAACTAATTTTGTTTAAGACGGTTTCGATAGAGATTTGTCCACACGCCTGCGGCATGGTAGGTAAATTTATCATAGCTCCTCTTCTATGCTGCCTAAAGTTTATCCACTGGCTCCGCTAGAGTTTTCTTCTTCATCGCTTTTCGTGTCAGTTGTTGGCAAAATTAGTTATTTCAATACGTACATCACAGTACCAGCTACGTTTTACAATATATTGTGATTGCTCTATGCATTGTTTCCTTTTTTGATCTAGTTAAAATGGCATTTTATAAGTAAATTGTCTTTGTTAACTAAGATCCTATATCTTATTACTGAAAGTGCATAAATTGTATTGAGTTGAACTAAAATCGTATTGTGTTGAACTAATGAACGTCAGAAATGAGAATTTTCTGTTGAATAGTTCACACACAAAAATGTAAGGAAAAGGAACCACCAAATTTATTTAAAAATCCGTACAAAAATGATACAATTAACTACATAATAATCAGTAATTAACAAAAGAAAATAAGACAAGTAACATAATACAAGTATACGATAAGATCATAGCAAGAACACACCGATTGAGAAGGGAAATAACTAAAATAAAAACATGTTCACAATCTCACAAACAGATGCCCAATTTCTCTCTTGTATCAACAACCCAAAATTCGTAGAAATGAGGAAGAAAATTTAATTATAAGAAAAAAGAGAAATTAAAAAGCCAAGCATCAGACTTGCCTGGAGGTTTACAATTTCCTCCAAGATCAAATACCATCATCATCGTCGTCGTTGTTGTTCGCCTAAGCGTCATCATCGTACAAGTGACTAGATTATTCCTCATTGCAAAAATTTCCTCCTTACATGAAAATAATAATCAACAAGGGCTAAATTATTTATCTTCTTTTTACCTTGTATGGATGAAAATTCACCTTGTGATTTCTTTTTTACCTTACAAAATTGCTTGTTTGCCATGTCTATCCAAAACTAAAAGGAGCTAGAAAGAAATCTATGGATTAAAGAAGATGGGGGAGTGAAGTTTGGAGATGTTGTAGTTTAGAAAGTGAGATATCTGGAAATAAGGAATACTAAGTTGCTATAAAAACTTTCTAAGAAAGGTGGAACAAAAATGAAAGTGAAAAAAGAAAGGGAAATAATGGCAAGAAGAGTCAAGAGACCACAACTATAAATAAAGGGCCTACTTCACATGTTTCAGTTTTCACATAGTGAATCAATAGAGTTAATCAATAGACCGCAACTATAAATAAATTGTACTATTATTCACTTATCTACCTATTAAGTGAAATTACAAATGTTCCTCACCCTTTTCGTATTTATATCAAAATAAAAGGACAACAATTTACCAGGACGAAGGGAATAATTAGTAGTGAATGACCCGTATTTATATGTATGTCATTCCAAGCTATATAGTCTATGGATTTCTGTATATGTATGTCATTCCAAACTATATAGTATATGGATTTCTTTATATCTATGTCATTCCATTAACACTCATTGATTTCTAGATCATGAGTTGGGTTATTTTGGGTGAGTTATCCCTCTTAATCGGAAAAATTGATCCAATCTAAGATGCATGACTGAGATTGAATTTTACTCAACCTATAAGTACCCACGTTTCTCGTCTCAATTGTAGTACTGTACATTATCTTTGAAAATAACCCGACACGATATCTTCAGCATAAGTGTAGTACTCTTCTCAAGGGTACAAACAATAGTCAGTTTCGGTTGTTATCCTATGCGATGGTCTCTTACCGTATAATTCTGAACAATGTGACCACTTTTTGGTTATTAGTGATCACTTTTTGGTAAATAATGACAATTTTGAAATAAATGGTCACTTTTTAGCCATAAAAAATTATCACTATTTAATCAATAGTGATCACTATTTATCAAAAGATGATTCATTCTCTTGGCACTTAGCACCAAAATTTGTGAGTCAATTTATCTAATAATGAGCTTATTAGGTGAAACAAAGTTAGATTAGAATTTAGAAAGAATATTGATTAACGTTGTATTAATTGAATAAACAAGTGAAAGTTAGACACGTGTCCATTATCGGGTAAAAATGAGTTGAAAGGTCAATCTAAGAGACCAAAACCTACTAAACGACTCTTTTGTAAAAAAGAAGTTAAAGTTAACAAAAAAGATGTATATATATATAGAGTAAATTAATAATTACTCCCTTATAAGATTCACTTTTCTAAATTTACTCCCTTATAAGTTGTTTTGCTAAAATTACTACCTAAAGTTACACTTTTATCAAAAATTGCTTCAAAAATCCAATTTAAGTCATTTATTTTGTCTAATTTTAAACTTATTTCGTTTGTGCATTATCCAATCTATACTTTGAAAAGTAAAATTATGTAGACAAATGGAGGGACAGTTCAAAAACAGACAAAATAAGTGACTTAAATTGAACTTTTGAAGCAATTTTTGATAAAAATGTAACTTTAGGGAGTAATTTTAGCAAAACAACTTATAAGGGAGTAAATTTAGAAAAGTGAATCTTATAAGGGAGTAATTATTTAATTCCTCATATATATAATCTAAATATGTACAGTATCTGCATTATGAGTTTTCATTGTTTGTAGGTACATATGCAATAACTAAATCCCACCTTTTGACATCATTTGCGTTACGCTTGTATATGTCACCTTTTTTGGTAGTGCACTTGCACTATTTAAATGAATAAGTGCATGCAATGTTTAGTCGCTTATGTCAATTTAACCAGTAACAATTAAGATAATCTAAAAATTAATGGATTAACATTTCTTTTCTTTAAAATTAACTTTTGTTTACAAAAATCCCCTTTTTTTCTTTTAGCATGCACAATGATTTAGGATAACTTGTGAGATAAACGATGGGTGAAGAAAAAAAAAAGAATGCTGAAAGTAAAACTAAACAAGGAAGCGATAAGAAATATGTCTACTTTAGTCCATGATAAACTTGAAGAAATAATTTATAACCGATTATTTCTTGAACTTAGGAAAGGCCAATTTTGTAAAGAATTGTTCATAAAATGAAAATGAGTTAATTTTAAGGTGTATGAGAAAATGAGTTAATTTTAAGGTGTACGATGTCAACCATCCATGTCATTTGTTTATTTTTTTGTACGTAAATATTTTATTGAATGATAAGTAGATCAAAATGTAATTAAGTAGTAAATTGAAATTGGTCATTAGAAACATTCTCACTATTTCTAAAGAAAGCTTATAATTGAGACACTTAAAAGTTTAATGGTGAAAAATTATCTAGAATAGAGGCGAGAAACAAAACTGTTAGTTACTCTCATTGAAGACGGGGTATATCTGTTTTCAACGATGACGGGTCTAATTCACTCTCACAACAAGGCAAGTGAAAGGACAAGTTGAAAATTATCTAGAAAATTATCTCGTAGACCGCAAAAAGTCAAATGGGTAGTTTGGATTGGATTGGAGGGAGTAGGTTTTAAGAAAAAACTTGGGGGAAACAAAGTCTTGAAAGGCGTTAAGTTTTTCTACAAGACTTAGCACCTGATCATCCCTCTGGCGATGGGAAAAAGACAATAAACTATCAACCCCAATAGTCTGACAAATGTTCAACAAAACAGGGCATTTAAAGAAAAAATGGTTACGATCCTCTGTATGATGATTACAAAGGATATAATACATAGGCACAAGCACATGAGATCGCTGAAGTCTTTCCTTCGTAGGAAGACCATCTACACAAAATGTCCAAAGAAAGAACTTAATCTTGAGCGGAAGGTCACACTTCCAAACCCAGGCAAGTCATTTTATCTAATCAGTCTCATTTTATGTTTTTCTTTTATACATTACGAAATTATTTGTATTATATATTTCAGAGGATTAAATTGAAGTACAGAGGACAACAGATCAAATTAATCTTCCATAACAGCATAACTCCTAAACATATTTCGACAAACAAAAAGTTTCTTAAAAGAACGCAAATTTTCCGGTAAGACTGTCGCATGGTGCGACTAGTTAATATTAATCACTTTTTGACAAATATTGATCATTTTTTAATAAATAGTAACCATATTTTATGACTAAAAAATGACTTTTATTTTCAAGGTACTTACTATTTATCAAAAAGTGGTCACTATTAACCACAAAATGGTCACTATTAATGATAAAGTAGTCACATTTTGTAAAAAAAAAAGTACAAAATGAGACTTCGTACAAGAGAGTTACCGTGAAAAGAAAATAACCACGCAATTCCGTAAAACGCACCTTTTCTTATCGATTGAAGTATAAAACCATTGGTGAAGTCTAAAATATTACACAAATTCTTATTTAAGACGGGGGTATCCGTCTTAACCTTAAGACGGATACCATATTCTCTCACAAAATACCCATCAAGGGTGAGTGGAGAAGCACATGGGGGTGCCCACCTTGTCCCCTCTACCCATTTTCTCTCACAAAATACCCGTCGTAAGATCCGACCCGTCTTAAGCAAGACCTACTAAAAATATTAAAATCAATGCCATGCATTGGCTCAAAAGCTAAAAACTAGAAATATAATAAACAAAGGTTAATGGTGGTCGAATGGCAGCTTAATTAATTATACAATTTTGTATTCAGAGCTGTAAAGGAACCGTAATTGTCGTATAGGACGTTCTTTTTGGTATATTTTTGCAAAAATTGACCGTGTTCTGGTCAATAACTAGTATTGGTGCCCGTCTGCCCGACTCTACCCGGATTATCTATTTTTATTATTAAAATTTATTTTAATTATATATACTTTAAAGTTCTATAACGTATAAATTTATCATCAATATATTTTCTTATGACATATCTTAAAATTAAGATAAAATAAATTATTAGACAATTCATTACTCTCGCTATTAATATTTTACTTTAATCAATTGGTCGGCTAATTGTTCATATATACATTTTTTATGGTTAGTATTGTTTCTTTTATTACAGTCGTTATTACTACTTTTACTTTCACTACTCCCGTCGTAATTATTGTTACTTTCACTATTCCACCGTAATTATTGATACTTTCACTAATGCCGCATTAATATTGAAAATTTCACTACTCCCATAGTTCTATTACTTTCATTACTCGCGGTTCTAATATTGTTATTTGACTATTGAACTGAGTGATTACTACAATTTGATTAGTTGATGATTAAACATGCAATTTGAGTACACATGTAATTTTAAGAGGCTCATATATTTATATAAATACATTACATAAATGTAAAATCAATTTTAAGGAATTATGTAATACTATATCTTTTGGAAACCTAACTTGATTTATTTACCTTTTAATAGTTTCCAAAAAAATTTGTGTAAGTTAAATAAATATAAATTTTTAATTTAATGTATATTCTATGCTACTAATTAATACCATAAGTGGGGAATGTTTATTTTAAGGAAAATCACCCTATTTTGGTATTTTCTAAATTTATATTTCAACCAAAATTATATAATATTTACATTGAAATTTCTTGATCAGGTCTATCACACAGCGCTATCGATTAAAAACTATATAGTATAATTAATTTGTATAACTTTATTTAATTACATGAAAGTCCCTTGGTTTCAGGATTTATTATATAGTATAGATAACTATTTTGGATAAATGTAAACTCCAGTATTCCTAGTTATGTTTTGATGATAAAAAATCGTTTATTCTTATGCTACTTATGTTATTGTTTCTCTTAATCTATTTGATAATTTAATGAAATATTCGACATTGACATTAGGGTCGTCCCCAAATATTGGGAGCCCTGTGCAAACTTTCATCTTGGGACCCTAATATAATTAAATAAGAATATAAGTAACATTTTACATATAAAATATATTTTTTTTCGATAGTTCATACATAATGTCATTATAGTATAGTCAGTTCACCCTTACAAAACTCCAGTTGAAAAATAAAGCTCTTTTTGTATTCTTTGAAACAAAGTGTTGAATTAATTTTTCATAACCAAATTTATCTAAAACATTATTCTCGATAGTGAACTCTTCAAAAACATTTCTTACGTTTTTCTGTATTTTTAGTTTTGGAAGACATTTTAACAATTATCCAAATAGTAACTCTTACTTCATATGGTTACTATTCGTCTTAAGATAAAGATGGGTCAAAATAAAGACAATATTTTTGCTATTACCTAGGAACAATTGTAATGATTTGCTAAGTATTTTACCCGTCTTAAACTTAAGATAAAGAGTCCCTTTAAATGAGAATTTGTGTTAGCCAAATTAGTGAATTAACACCATAAAATAACTATAAAGATATAGATAATAGTCACAGAGCATCACAAAACAATATAAATACTTGAAATCGTGATGCAAAATTTTTTAATATTTCCAATAATCCAAGTATCCAACAACTAAAACAAATCATAGAATAAAATTGAAAAATACAAAAATATTACGTCGTACCTCTTTGCAACAAAACTTGTTGCATTGTCACTCATATATGTGCTAATACAACAGTCCATGGGAATGTCCAAATAGACATCCTAAACGAATGCAATTTAGGGGATCAACAATAGCATCTTGAACTTTCAATTGTACAAGCCTGACATTCAATCTTCATATACCAAGTTCTACTCATGCAAATCCTTTTATTCTTGAGTCATTGGAAATCTTAAGGTCTTGGCAATACAAGGAAGTTTGAATCACCCAAATAGCTGGTATGTAGCTTGAGTTATGGCAGCTACAAGACAGCTCCTACAGAAGAGTGCAATGCACAGGTCAGCCTAACCCTTCTTACCAAATGGCTCATAGCTGAAGATTGGAGCAAGGGATTTGAGTGTTTCCAAATGGATGGGAAAGCGAACTCATCTAGCTTTCTAATGGTACCTTGAAGGACTCCTAACTCGTCCTAAAGAGAAAGTTATGGCTTGTGCAAAACGGGTCTGTTTAGTGGCAAGTCTGCTGGGCATCTGATTAAGACCAATCGGCACTAAAAGTTGAATAACTCAAAATAAACTGAATGTTTAGCGGTGATTCTTGTTTTAGGAGAAATCTAACATCCATATATTTAAAATGAGATATCATGGGTCTTCAAATTCATCCTGAGTAGAGAGTTATGACTGTTACAAAATATAATCAGAAGGGTCCATGTCCTATCTCGCCCGGTTCAGGTCCAACATCAAAGAGCTTGGTCAAAGGCAACCCCTTATACTAATTAAGTTATTACAAGGCCTAATACTCTTAGTTTAAGGTCTTAGGAAGATAAAAGTCCCGGAGAGGTTTTGTTAATTCATAATAAAAGTGCACATTTAGCTAAGTGCAAACAAATGGGTCCGGATAGGGACAATTCAGCACTGTCTTGTGCCAAGGTTGTTTTGGGTGCTATATTTGGCTAGGCAAGACAAGGGCACTAATTTAAAGGCATCCTAAGCATTTTTACTTTAAGATGGTAGCTGCCAAGCCCAAGCTCCAAGGTCTTACACATCTTAATTGACCTTGTACAACAAAACAAAGAGGAGCAGCCTGTTTTCTGCTTTATGCTTTATTACTTTATGCTTTTGTTTCCTACTTCCTCCGTTTCATTTGATTCTTTACGTTTGCTTTTTGAACACTATTCATAAGTGATGAGAATCTTAACTACAACTTCTAATATATAGCATGAAATATAGTCATGCGGGATCTTGTTTAAATTGTCTTACCGAGTGCACGATGAATATCAAACTTTTATATTTTTTAATAATATGTAACTAAAGATATGAACAAATGAAAACGTGCATTAATGTACGTGTATAAAGCAAACATAAAGAAACAAATGGAACGGAGGAAGTAGTTACTATTTTGATTTGTGTAAGGCCAAGGCCAAGAATTACTAGTCCTTAGATGATGCATTTTAGACCCTTAGATGTGTATCTCTTGGCCTATATTTGTCTTGCTTTATAACCTAAGAAAATCAGATTTGAATGAATGAAAGAATTGAAAACAATGTTTTCTTTTTATGCTCTTAGCTTTGTGCTTGAGTAAATCTTCTTGGCTTAATGCTGGAAGTTGCGGTGTTCTCATTTTTCGTGGGCTTTGAGGACTCACATATCTTCGTCATTGGCTTTGTGCTTTTATTAAGAGACCCTCTATCTATTGGCTTTGTGCTTTGGAAGAGTCTATCCTTGTTTCATTTGCTTAACTTTCGGTCTTGTTTTTGAACCATTTGTGTGTGTGTAAGAAAGCAAAAACCTTCTGAAATCTCTACTATTCTGAGTAGTTTCATTGCACTCTTATGCAAAAATCATACCCGAGTTAAGATACTGAAATTAAATTAACTGTTTAAATTGATTGTTTTTCTATAATAAAGTTGGAGAACATTATTTCAAATTGGGTAGGATTCTGATAATGGGAAAGTAAATGTTTTATTGGAAAATGACTAAAAAAAATAATAACTAATTTAGGATATAAAAGATTCAGAGTCATTAATAACAATGGTTACTCTCATTACTGAGGATAGTCAACTAACTAAAAGCTTTTAAATAACGCTCTCTCTAAGAATCCCTAAGAAACCGACCTCCTTTCCTCCTTTTGAAGAAACCTAAAACTACCTCCTTCCCTCCCTCCCTACAACCCTGCTCCCTTTTTTTTGCCAGAGATGTGGCCATTCCTTGGCCGATCTCTGGCGGTTTCGAGGTATGACCATGGTTGTTTCCTCTGTTTTCACAACCACCTTGTCCTCCGCCCTTCCTTTTCTTGAGATGAGTTATGTTGCAGATCCCTCCGACTTCCTCTGTGGGCCTCCGACTTCCTCTGTGGGGTTCATTTTATCAAATTTTCTGAGTTCCCTTTGAGGTTTAAATTTCTCTTTTCTTATTTGTTCTATCAATTTATCAATATCTTAAGTTTTCATAGGGTTTATCTTGTGTTCCTTTAATTTGAATCTTTAACAAAGAGCAACTAGTCAGATTACTTTAGGGGTTTCATACTTTTTCCTAATATGAGCTTCTTTTATATTTTATTTCGACCTTGATCATGTTGGAAGTGATTACTCCCGACTTTATGTCCGTTTACCAAATTGTTCTTCGTTTTCCTTGAAGTTATTTTCATCTGATCTTTTCTTGCTCGACTACGATTTAATTAACTTATGGTTAATTCCATTTGTTCTAGTTGTCGAAGATGCTTTCTTTTAGTCAGATCTTTACTCAGGCAAATGTTTATCGCTGGGGTCTCTGATTATTTGTTTTATGGTGGTAGCTATTTGGTGTTTGGTTTCCATGGTTATACTTGCGGCGGAGTGGTGCTTGTGGGTTGATATTGAGGGTGATGGGTTGGACGTAGTAGGCTTCTTTATATTTTCTTCTTTACTAACAATCTTCTTATCTCCTCCTCTGTTTTTCAGTTTAATTCCCTTTTAAATGAATTTTTAGTCGTTTCTTGTTAATCTTAGTGAGTTGTTTATTTTGGATGAGTCTGATGTGGATGATACAGATTGGATGCGGTGGATTATGAGTATGGGAGAGCCGTCTATATATAGTATCCATATGATGAAAGACAAGGGCAATTAAATAATCAAGGAAGAGAATTTTGCCCTCGCATCCAGCGTTTATAGACAGGCTCTTTTCTTTTTATGCGTTCTTGGCTTTTCATCCTCCCTTGACCAGCACGCTCCTTTTACACTGGCCGCTTCTCTGGATCTTAATTTAGCTGCGTGTCAATTGAAGCTGTCCCATTATAGTCAAGCTTGTTGGTACAATAACTTTTGATACATTTTGACTCTCACAATGTTAAAGCGCTCTATCGTAGAGGCTTGACAAATAAACAGTTAAATCTCTTCAAAGAGGCTCTTGAGGACTTTGAGCATGCGCTCGCCGTGAGATGCTTGTCATGGTTGATAAGTTAGTGGTGAATACTAATGGTAAATGAGTTGCCTTTCCTTTTGACCCATTAAAAGCTGCAAATAAAGGTAAAAAGCCCCTTCTTAGTGACGTCACCATTGGAAATTCTGCTACTGTTTCTAGCTCTGAAACTATGAACGTTGTGAAAGTCCATAGATCTTAATTAGACTCCTCTAATTAATTGCTAAATTACTTGTTAATTTAGTATTTAATGATCTATGTAACATGCATGCAAATATAAAGACATTTATATAAAAGAAGAAATTTCCTCACATTGATATGGAAAATATATGGGAACAACAAGAACTCCTTCTTGTTTTTCTTGAGCTACAAATATGGATGAACACAAGAAATCTCCAAACTAGAAGACCTCCTTCAAGTTGCACCAAGATGACACCAAATAATCTATCCTTATTATTAACTAGATAATAAGATAGATGATATACTACTAATATTAGACTATATTACTACACTAGTAATACTTAAGAAATATTAGTATATGAGAGTTTTTAGTGAGAGGAAGGATTTTAGAAAGAAGTGTAAAATTGCACAAAATGAAGTCATAAAAAATGAACAACCATTGTTCATTATATGGCCACTTTGGCCGGACCATCTTGTCCATAAAAGGACTCTTATTTTGTTCAATTTGATCACATGCATTAGAGTGGAGTGTTGTAGTATATGTGATGATTATTTCTACTTGAAATGTCACTTTCAATTTGTAACTAAAGAGTGAAAACAAGAACAACAATCATCATCATGTAACTACAACCATAACCGGCCATCATGGCCTTAGTTTGGTCCATTTTGATTTTTTTGATATTTGTCTCACAAATACTTATTGATCATATGGTTAATTATCTTGTATAATTAAGTGTTAATTTGATCATATAACAATTATATGACTCAATTAAATAAATAAATGTACTTAACATTTTAAGTAATATTTTACCATTATATCAATATATAATGGGTCCCACAATGCTTAGTTAATTTATTTTACAACTCCTTGTAAATATAATTAACTAATTACCTCTAATCCTCAAACCTCAACTAATTTATATTTAACGATTAATTACTGAAGTTAAATCTTATTTAATATCGTATTAAAAAATAAATATAAATTGACTTAGTCAATTATGCATAATTTGAAGAAATCCTTTAAATAAAATCGAATTTGAGTTCTTAACTCAATTTCTAACAATTAACTCTCGTACATATCGAATATATGTAATGTACTAATTAACTGTATCGTATACAAATAATTAGTTACTATTTGGATTTCATCCTTTAGGTGGGACCGAAAGGGATCAGTTGATCACCGCCGTCAAACGACAATAACGTCAAACTCTAGTCAGCCAACCGTTATTTATTTACGTTAATCAACTGACTAATCATATATATATAGTCAATAAATATCCCAATTATATTCCTTAATAAGATTTATTATGTGCCGCACTATTGTGGAGGACACCTACTCCAACAATCTCCCACTTGTCTGACACAAGTGTGCGTCACCGATTCTCTTGTCTCTTTTATCACATCTCCCACTCAACGCAAGGTGTCTTTCAAGTCGCACTTGCGATTGACAATATCTAGAGTGGTTTTCTCGATAGGGAGAGTAACTGTCTGACCGGAAAATCTACCATAGATCTCTTTCCGAGCGTGGCCACGCATTTACAGTAACTACTCCTCGAGTGGCCTAAAGATGTTTTTACCCAACTTGGGTGGACAATTCCTGTTGATCCATCTACTCTGTATGATGCAGATCACCATGATCCAGAAGAAGTCCATCGGCCTCCTTTTACGGCACGACCTAGAACATCAACCAAACCAATCGGAAACTGCACCGACTCAGATAGACGGTCGCCAGTCAAAAGAATCGACTTATAGGAATAAGATAGAAGACCCTGCCACGACCAGGCATCAAACAATTGATTTAAGGGTCTCTATCATGTCACTGTCCGACAGAGGGTCATACAGTCTGTCTATGTAAACGACCAGTCATCTCCATGACCCCATGGTGCTGAACCAACCATCGATCGACTTACAATCTAGTCATTTCGAGACGTCACCTCATTGAGTGACTAGGGACAAAATACTAAGGTCATCCTGTTCACTTGAATTGGGTTCAACCTTTCTTTCAACCAATTAGGATAAAAAAAGTATTAAAATTTAGTCAAACTAAATAATGGAGTTTTTTTAATGAAACTCTAACAAGGAATGCGATTATCAAATATTTGGAAAAATTGATACGCGATCAATAATTTCATATCTTATAATCTTTAGCAATTCAGGTACATATTTCAATCCCCATTGAAATGACATGACTATCATGTTCAGCCTGCAAAAAGCATGGCTAATGGATTAGCCATACTTGCATCTTTCCCATCGTTCTGATTGCTA
>JAIUZE010018089.1:0-32656 GCA_022085475.1 Heliosperma pusillum
TCATGTTTGATGATTCTATGAATCTTAGAAGGTGAGATGCAAGCCGGCTAAGGTTGATAGAGTTTGGATTACCGGTTGTTAACTGATTCACATGATAGTTTGTATGATTAGGGTTGAGTTGTATCTAGGCGATGTTTTAAATGTAACCTCTGAGCTGAAATACTAGCTTCCCTACCTCGTGGTATAGGTTGTTAACTGATTCACATGATAGCTTGCATGAGTAGCTTATCCTTCATATGCTAGGTTATATGTTAGTTATTTGTTTCATAACATGAAAAGCATATCGTATATGTTAAGGCTTTGTATTTTACATATACATCTCTTTTATGTTATTCATGTTTTATTAAACTCGACATTTCGTGGCTGGGAGAACTCGGAGTTACTCCCCACTGACTGTGGCTTCCGTGTTTATATTTAATGCGGTTGGCAGGTTTGTGATGCATACTTGGGTACATTGACGAGCTAGCGAGCGAAGTATTACCTTGGACCTATATTCGGTTCTTAGGATTGTATTATTTAATACACTCTTTTATTTCCATATTTATACGGGAGATATGTCTCTCGTTTTAGATACTTCTTATGTATAATATTATTTCCTTTTTGTTATGAACCTTTTGCTTTAAGACACCTTTGTTATGATGAATATATTTAATGGTAGGTTCCGATTTTAAAATTTACCGATTTTCACTAAAGTGAACCTATTAAAAACGTATTCTCATCTTTTATTTATTTAAATTACTTGTTTATCTTTCCGCAAATTCGAGGGTGTCACATCATTAGTTTATCAATCTATATAAACTCCTCTATCTTGTTATTTGTATTATATACTTCATTATTTTGCACTTTTATTTGCATTTCCTTCCCCACGAATTCGATACTCAAACTTTCTCTACTAAATTATTAAAGGTAACAAGACTTTATTTGTAACAAGACTTTATTTATTTATTTTGGTATCATACGACCTTGGCTCATCAGTCAAAGATGTAGAACAAATTCAATTGTCATAAAAAAAGAAGAGAGAGAGAGACTAATTGTTATACTTCGTATTCTGTGAGCTTGGAACTCGATCGAGTAGGATGTACTTGACCGAGTGGGTGTTGGTGCTCGGCCGAGTAGATAGTAATCGACCGAGTAGGTTGTATGTGTCACTTAGCAGGCTAATGTATGTATAAGTGGCACTCGATCGAGTAGGATGGTATTCGAACGAGTGCAGTGTATTCGACCAAGTGATCTTATGCACTCGACCTAGTGCACCATTCTGACGGTTTTTTCGAGCGGTTTTAGATTAAGATGATTAAGAGGTTATAAATTCATTTTGTCAGTTCTTTAAAACATTTCATTAACCCTAATCACTCTCTAAAACACTCATAGCAATCTTAATTCATTGCCAAGCTTCAAGATCGTCTCATTGCTAGTCTGTCTTTGTTCGTGCATCAATCTACCGTAAGTCTTTAATCCCTAATTCATTGTTGTTGTCTTTTGGGTAAGATTATTAGAACCCTAATCTGAATCAGGGTTAAGTTTTGGGATTATAATGGATTGTTGATTCTAGATTATTGAATGATTGTTATGAGGAGATTTTGTAGAGGATCGATTCTACTCTTGCTTTGACATTCATCTTGCGGTTTTGCTCTGAGGTAAGGTTCCCTACTCAGTATAATTGTACATTGATTGATTGTTGTTACGATTGTTGGTGATGACTGTGATGTTGAAATTGATAATGATTGATTACGTTGATGATTGTGATTGGGATTTGTGGATCATTATCGGGAGTTGGTTCCACACCGTTGGTTTCGCCACTTGTGACTCCCGTCACAAGAGGATGTGCACATAATGAGCCGGGTTTCGCTCGTTGCGATGAGCGGAGATTTTGATGTCTAGTGCTGAGGTCTGGCATGGGCAGGGATCACCCATAGTGTTTGGAATCCGATCGGAAATTTTCATGTTCAGTGTTGCGGTCTGACATCTGCTGGGGTTACCATTACGACGGGAACTCGGTTACCAGAGTTTGGAGATGGGATTGATCTTTTGATATGACTGTGTTGTTGTGTTGTGTTGTCTGGGATTGATGTATGATTTTACTGACCCCTTCTTAGTTTGCAACTTGTTGTGATCCATTTGGGAATGGTGAGCAGAAGTTTAGCGGGTATTTCTTTTGAGAATGTCTGGGGTCGGATGGGATTGTCGTTGGACGACGAGTCATTTAGTGTCCGCCGTGTCTTAGTGTTGAGACTTTTATCACGTTTCGTTATATCGGAAATTTGGATTATTATATTTGACTTTGAGTTTTGATATTTCATTTGTAATCACATTAAACTTTCTATTAATTTAATTATGTTTTCATTATGGTCGCTTGTGAAGTTGTGATATGCATTACCTCAGACAACCAAGATGGTAACACTCTCGATTTCTAAGATATGCCTTGATAAGGCTCTATAGTAGATGAAGGTGTTACACTAATCACTACTTGGAAGAATGGTGAAGATGAAGCTCCCATGGTATCATTCACCGGATTCCGTACTGACAACGTCATCATAATAACTTAGAAAATCAATCATGTTTGTGGTAGAGTGAAGGGAATTTTTGGTGAAGCAGTTCAACTAAGTAGCTAACCCTACTGAATTTAATGTTTAAAACGCGAGAATACGAGATAGGTGAATATCTACTGTTAGATACTCCATATTTTGACGTTTGGTGATATTGATGAATTAAGTAGAGATAAGGTGGATGAGTGTGAAATGATGAAAGATGGTGTTGTGAAGATAGGTAAATAACTGGATATTCATGGTTGTGGTCTCGTGAATGGTCTAAGTTAAAAAAAAAAGTTGAACTATTGTAAGTTTAGTTCAGATTTCACATATTATTATAAGTTTAATTCAAAAGAACAAACCTTATTTCATTTAAAATGATTCATCATTCATGGACATATATGCTTCATATATTTTACGTACTAAAAACATAGTGATAGAAATTGATTTCGTAAAGACAACTATATCATAACTAAATATGTCAAAAATTGACCCGTACTTGACTGCACAACCCAACCCAAATCGTACCCGACCTAAGATTGACTCAGGCAATATGACTCAAACTGAATGTTTTCTAAATTGCTGACCCGTAAATAGATCTTGCCATACCCAACCTAACTGACCCGTTTGATAGGTCTAACGGGACTATGAGAGTATGGCGTGGTGTAACGGGGGGAAGAGGGCAATATAGGAAAGATAGAGAAAGGAGTAGGTGCGGCGGCATGCTTAATTGCTGATATGAGTAGATTACTCACTGTCGCATACTGTACTGTGATACTGTCTTTCTACTTCTCCGTAATGTAGGTGTGTACGGATTTGTTCATTTTACGGGTATCAAATCTTACTCTCCATTTCCCAACACCTGTTTTCTCCCCTTCTTCATTCAACAAATCAGTCATTTCCTTGTTGCTTCTTTTACGCACTCCTCGATCACTTGTCTCTATAACTAGGCTCAATTTTTTCACACGAATTATTTGTGTTTGTGTAATTTAATACACGCCGATTTTCATTTGTGACGGGTTTCATTTGATCCAGATTCTCCACTTACCGTTCCACAAGTGTCCTTATGAGAGAGAATCCGACCCGTTACAAGCTTGTGATAGATATACCCGTCAGTGAGACCAACTATTTAATACGGGAGTATCCTCCTAAATTTAAAATAGAAAATTCACACGGTATCTAAGGTTGGACATTCGACACGAAATATCCAATTTTCTTATCCGGAAAATTTTAAGACGTCATAACTCGTGTCTACGAAACTCAGAAAATGACATTTTTTTTCAAATCGAACATCATTAAAAAAACTATGACTTAAAAATAATTCTCAAATTTGGAACTCGTGACCAGGCGATATGGTCATATGGTACTTCAAAGTTTATTCGGTAAAAAAAAACATTTGATACACAAAAACTCCTAGCCACGGTGTAACGCTCCGAAATTCAAGTACACAGGGAGCACAAAGTAATTCATTTTATTAATAAAAATGGAAGCGAGATTATAGGGCGTCACCGCCGTATTTCCCTTCCGGAAAATACAAGGCTATACCATAAAGTAAATACATTTGAAAAGAATTAAAATTAAAACTTTATTTAGTTGACTTATACATCTTATAAGTCTTATCTTCTATATGAAATCCTCATACTTGACCCTCCCTGATACCCTTACCTGAAAAAGAATGAAAGTAACGGAATCAGTCAACCACAGGCTGAGTATGACTCTGGTTGCCTCCACCGGCCTTAGGCTCTCATTTCACTATTTTATCTCTTTTATGTCTCACATATAAATAATATGCCACATGAGTATCATCCATTCATTTTTAAATAGACATGCACAATTTGTCATATCAGTATGCAACATTTCATTTCAGAGTAATAGCGGTCTACCATTACTGAAGTGAGATACATTACGGAGTAATTACTCCCCTGGGCTAAGCCCTCCTCCATGTACACAGGACCATATAATTATTTATGTAACCCCCTGACACTTTCACTAGTAATAACCAGAACCGCAGTTCTCATATCATGGAGCCGTGCTCCCTTCCATGTACACAGGTTAAATTTGTAATGTTATCCCTCTCATGTAATCGTATCCCGAATGCTACAATTGGCCAACTATACATCATAACAACAGTACGAGCATGCATGACAAATATTATAGCATATAAGACATATATATAACATAGACGAAATATATATATATATATATATAACAGTCATAGGATAGAATTTACGATAAATTTATGATAACCAATTATTCTAACATCTTCTTATTTTAAAGTAAATATTACTTATATCGACGAAGGGTTCCGAAATCATACTAGCATTATAACGGTTCTACTACAAAACTTACGGATAAAATAATATAAATAATTACTTATACTATCCTCTTATTTTATGTATGTATAAGACGGTAACTAAATAACTATAACGACAAAGGGTCCCGAAGTCATACGAGCATTATAACGGTTCTAATACAAAACTTACGGACAATAATCTAAACAATTACTTATATTATCCTCTTCTTTCATTTATGTATAAGACGGCAAATAAATAATTATAACGACGAAGGGTCCCGAAATCATACCTTATTACTATTTGTAGTTACGAAGACTATACTTATATGTATACCTTTGATCACATTCGTAGCTTTTACTTTTTGTAAACAGTAGGTCTTGCTTAAGACGAGTCGGATCTTGCGACGGGTATTTTGTGAGAGGAAATGGGTAGAGGGGACAAGGTGGGCACCCCCCATGTGCTTCCCCACTCACCCTTAATGGGTATTTTGTGAGAGAATATGGTATCCGTCTTAAGCTTAAGACGGATACCTCCGTCTTAAATAAGAATTTGTGTTTTGTAAATATCCAAATGAGAGGTCTCATAGCCTATTTATACTACTCAGACAGTCGGTTTATTACATGTTAGTAGTGTTCTATTTGTGTTTTTCTTCTTACAAATCTTAATAGCCAAGTTACGTATGTAAAGATAAGGCAATAAGGCATTGAACAATATTAAATCAATTTGACATTATGATGTACGTAGCATGCTAGATGAACTAAGTTAATGCATAGTTAATCTTTGTCTCTACTTTACTACTTCTTTTATGTTATATCTTAAAATGAATTTCTAACATTATTTAGTTTATAATATATTAAAAGAGCTTATAATATTAGTATTGCTAATACATTTTATAAAGGGCCTAAATAGAGATACTTTATAGCTCGGGTAACTGTAGATCCATCTATATTGGGTTCAATAATTTTGGGTCGAACCGTCTTTGGCCTATGAGCTAAGTCCATTTCAGTCGGATATTAGTCTATACCGTTTAATAAAGTCTCAATATATACTCGTCATATTTATTTATTTTGTTTTTTTATTTTTACTTTATTATTATTATTTTTCAGGGATGTTACACACGGCAGCTACATACAACACTTTTTTTTCAAATCGTGATTTTTGAAAAGATGATCGATTTGAAAAAAAAAGTGTCACTTTCTGAACTCGTAAACACGAGTTATTTCCTGTTAACGTTTTTCGGATAAAAAAAATTGGGGTTTTCATGCAAATTTCAAACTTCAGGGATACCACATGAATTTTCAAAATTTGCAATGATAGTATAGATAAAAAATGTCATAGTTTTGCTATGGAAATTCGTTCATAAAATATTTGTTTTGTTAAAAATAATTATGTATAAATGATGAAAAGTAAAGCGGAAAATTCCCACGGTACCCCCAAGTTTGACATTTTGCCCGAAATACCCAAATTTTGTACCCGAAAACCTTTGAGTGACCATTACTCGGGTTTACAAACTTGAAAAATGACAATTTTTTTCTTCAAATTGTTCATCTTTCCGAGAACTGCGATTTGAAAAAAAAAAATTAGCGAGTTCGGAACTCGTGACCAAGAGATATGGCCACTCAAAGTTTGTTCGGTAAAAAAAAACTTTGACATACAAAAAATCCTCGCCATGGAATCAAAATACGACTAATTTTTTTTCAAATCGTAGCTCTCGGAAAGATGAATGATTTGAAAAAAAATCGTCATTTTCCGAGTTTGTAAACCCGAGTTATGGCCACTCAAAGTTTTTCTGGTAAAATTTTTGGGTATTTCGGACAAAACGTCAAAGTTAGAGGGTACCGTGGTAATTTTCCGAAAGTAAAGTAAGTATAGCCTCAAAGAATCAAAGACCACCAACAGGCAAGTGTATCCTTTAATTTGGATAGAATAGAGTAGTTTAAAAAACTTGTCATAAAATATGTAATTGGCATACTATTTTTCCTTTTTAATCTCATCCTATTTTTCGCGTTTTGTTTTATAATTATTACTAGTTTTAAACCCGTGCAAATTTGCACGGGCCTGCTTTTTTTTTTTAAAAAAAAACATTGATATATTTATATATTAAATAAATGCATAGATAGCTCGACATTAACAAAAAGTTTGCCTTTCTATGCAAATGAGGTGATATTGACCGTTTTAGTGTCAAAACGTATATACCCATTTTAAGAGATACTTTCATTTGTTGATATACAAAAATATCGATGATGAACTATTGAATCGAATTGAAAAAAATAAGCTCGAAATAAAATATTAGATCGGGTTAAAGTAATACACACAAAAATATACTCAAACTCAAATCTGGGCATCCATAAGACTTAATTTTTGACAATATCACACTCATACCCGCCCGCCCAGTAAAACCCTCCAAATTTTCATAACCTAATTTCCTCACACTATTTTCGATCAATTGATTCCCCTTCTTTTCCAATATAAAATATAAAATACATATTAAAAGCTAAATTTCATTATTTATATGATTTTATTTATTCCCTTCATCCACGATCCATATACATACCGATACTTCTATAAAACAGTCAACTCCATCAAGTTCATCCATGTCGATTTCGCTTTGAGTTAGCCACGCAAGTATACTTAAATGTTCTTTTTTTTTCCCCGTTTGGAAATTAATAATTGTTGCTCTATTTTTTAGTTATTTTATCACATATACATGATACATCTCCTTATTTGCTTACAAAAAATTTGTTTAATTTTTTTATTTGTTTAAACTCAAATAAATTCTACTTCGTATTTATTAAAGTTATTTAAGATCTAGGTATTTTTTCGGTCTTGATTTTTTCAGTATTATGAATCCTGCATCAGTTATTCAGATTTAGTTTCTCTGTTTTATTTAATTTCATTCAAATTTTTTATTAAGAATGATTTTGGTTTTTTAATTTTGTAAATACCGTCAATGAGCTTTAGGTATTTTTTCGGCCCTGATTTTTTCAGTATTATGAATCCTGCATCAGTTATTCTGATTTAGTTTCTCTGTTTTTATTTAATTTCATTCAAACATTTTATTAAGAATGATTTTGGTTTTTTAATTTTGTAAATACCGTCACTGATTGATTCAAATAAATTTTGCTATTTATTATTTGATTAATATTTTTGTAAATTTGTAGATTTTTTGTATTTATTTATTTAAGACAATTTTGTAATTATTTGTTTGGACATATAAGTTTCTTAGCATATGGTATGAATTAAATAATTAAATGACATAAATTAATTAAATGAGAGGAGAGAGGGTAATTAAATAAGTTGGCATAAAGGTGGGGCCCATTTTTTTTTCTTTTTCTTGTTTTTTGCAGCCAATAGGAAGTCATAGAATGTTTCTACTTTAGTATATACTAGATCATACTTGTCAAATATATTAACCATATTTTTGTTTATTTCATCACCCCGCTACGCTACATTATCTCTAAAATCTCAAAAAGTTATGATTAATGTATACAATTTGTATATAAATAAATTATAAATTAATAAATTAATTATATTTACATCACAATTATGTCATAGTTCATAATTATCTTTTTTTTTTATCTCTAAGAGTTATGATTAATGTATACATTTTGTATATAAATAAATTATAAATTAATAAATTAATTGCTAATGTTGTCGACTGATCAAACATTAGTTGATAATTATCTTTTTTTTTTATCTCTAAGAGTTATGATTAATGTATACATTTTGTATATAAATAAATTATAAATTAATAAATTAATTGCTAATGTTGTCGACTGATAAAACATTTGTGCACTTGTGCTGCTTCCAGAACATACGATTCTCGTAATGTCGTAATTTTCAATTTTTTTCCATCGAGAATGAGCACTTTTTATAAATTAGGATTATCATTTTTTTCTTGCCCCTTTTCTGATTATATATATCCCTCGTTTAATTTGTTAAGCATGGTGTATGTATGGAGAATGAGCAATTTTTTTCTTGTTTTTTATTTTTATTTTTTTATATTTTGATTATTAATAATCTACTTTTATTCTGTTTTTTTATTATTAATCGAGTATTGCCTTTTTACAGGTATATTCATCCAGCAATTTATAGTTCCGTCTCATCAAGCAATTTATAGTTCCGTCTGAGAATTTTTTTAAGTTGCAAGAGTATTGTAATTTTAATTATTAATTATTAATTGTTTGAAATTGAAATTATTATTTTTAGTTGCAAGAGTATTGTAATTTTAATTTTTGGACTTTGTTTTGCATGAAATTATTAGTTTATAATTTTTTTTTAATCATGGAATATGAAAAAAATTATGGAATTGTGTATGAAAATAAAATATGTAAATAGAGTTTGTAAATATGTAAACATAGTCTAAATAAATCAGAAGAGGAGAGAGGGTAATTAATGTATTAGTTTTGATGTGGGGCCCACTATTCCTAAATTCCCGCAGCCAATAGAAAGGCTCTAAATGTTTGTGGATTAGTATATAGTAGATTAGATTTTTTTTGTCAGAAATTACCTTTTATTTAGGGTGTTTTGTGAACAACTACATTTTATTTATTTTTTTGCTTTCACCAACCTTTTATTTTTGTATTTTGTTAAAACTACCAAAAGTTAACTTCCGACCAATAAAGTCAACATTTCGTTTATTGACTGTCCTAAAACCCCTATTTTATTTGTTAAAACTTACCTTCCTTCATTTCCCTCGAACATTTTGCTCCTATTTATTCTTCCTTTCAAATTATCTTCTTAATTTAATTTCTACCATTTTTACTCTCTGCTCCAATCTCTTTCTGTCTCTCTCTCTCTCTTCCTTTCTTACTGTTGAACAATTCTGAAGAAACAAAAATGTCAAACTCGCCCTCAAGCTCCAATACTTCATAATTGGGGATGAAATGCAAATGTGAATTTCTTTATAAACATTGAACTTCTTGGATATTCCAAACCTTAGGGAGAAAGTTTGTTGAACGAAAATAGAAGGCCCACAAGAGAAATTTGTTCAATAAGGAATGATCTTAATGAAATTGTAAAAGAGAATTTCTTAGATGAATGTTGATGGGGAGAAACTTAAAGAATTAAAGGAATAAAATTATTATAACTTTGATCTTGATTTTAGTTTATTCAATTAGCTTGATTTTAGGTGTTTGGTGATGGCTCTTACCCTTGTTTTTTACCCTTTAACTATGTATGTTCTTGTTATGTTCAGATCTCCATTTGTTTACATCGAAAGTAGGGTAAATGGGAGAGTGAGAGGGAAGAGCGTGGAAGGGGTAAGAAAAAATGAGAGTGGATGAAAGGGACAAGGAAAATAAGGAAGGTAGCTATTAGCAAAGATATTAGGTTTTTAGCTTTCCTTTATGAATCTACACGTGAAAAAGGAGAGTCAACACCGGAGAATTAACTTCTTCTCACCGGAATCATCAATTAGATAGTGCTTAACAAAAAAACAAAAAAATAAAAGGTAGGTGGAAGTCAAAAATAAAATAAAAGGTAGTTGTTCAGAAAACACCCTAAGACCATGTCCATGCAAGGTCAATTGCTAGGTCATGACCTTGCTTGGTCATGCTAATTACCTAATTAAGCAAAATTAAGTTGTGACCTTATATTGCTAATTTGTGACATTTGCCGTAGAAGGTCAATTTGTGACCTTTGGTGAAACAAATTGACCTCATTTGTGACCTTCATGTGTACACTTTCTATTGGTGAGTCCTAAAAAAAGTGATACCGGCCGGAAGCATAGCCGCGGTGGGCTTGGAATGATCGGAAAGCTTCACCATCTTCTTAGTTGGTAAGGGTGGTGGTGATGATGATGAACTAGAAACCTCCTCCTTTTCAAGATTTTCCAGATCGTCTAAGTAAAACTTTCTGGCACTTTCAACTTGCACGGGAGAAGAGGCGTCTTTTACTTCTTTCCAAAAGCGTCGTCTTCTACGAAAGGTTTTCTCGGGCTCGGAATCTGGTGAAAGTAATTCTTCCTCACGAGAAGACATGGGCATAAGGCAACAATCTTCAAGGAAATTGTAAGTACGGTCTCAAGGAACAAGTGTTCCTAAAGACAAGAGAGAGAAAATGATAGAAGTCTACAAATCAAAAACGAAATAAAACCGTTTCCCCGGCAATGACGCCAAAATTTGATAGGATATGTCGCACACCTATGCAAAGATAAATTTCCCTAGACATAAAATAATGTAGTACGAGGGGTCGAACACAAGGAGATGGGAATTTCGCTATGAAATGCTATGAAAAGACTACTATCAAGGTCGGTTTAATGGTTTGGTTTGGTTTGGTTTGATGTTTAGCAAAATATGATGTAAATTAAATAATATGATTAAAAGAGTCTAGGGGAGTCGGGTCACTCATGCGAATACGTAAATGCTCATGTTAAACATAGGAATTCTTAATATTGTTAATTGTTTAGGCTAAAGACACACATCTCTCGATATTAGTGTCAACCTTAGGTCGAGTCCTAGAGAACTTTCGTTATAACTAGAATCGTTCTACTACACATGCTTAGTCTAATCCGATTCCGTGCCTCTCGACTTATAGAATGAATTAACAAATTTAATCAATGCAATTGGCCAAATAAGAAAGATTAACAAAACAATACAAGCATGTGATCGAAAATATTTACCAATATTAGTTCATCCTTATTTTAACAATTACAACTTACTAACTATACATGGCTTCCTTAATCCCTAGACAAATGGAACTACTCACTCATGTTGATAATTAAACTAGTATTTGATATAATAAGCATGATGAATATAAATTTATAAAAGAAAACAACTTGTTAATGGAATATGCTATACTAAGTGAATGAAATTACTACTAATAATTTTAATGTAAATAACAATGAAAACTTGCTTAACTAGTGTTACGATTGACTATATGATTTGTAAAGTAAAGGACGAAAGTAAATACTAACATAAAACTAGAATTAGAATTACCGCAATCGAAAAGTATAACTCGGAAATGAAGAACAAATAACCCAAATGCTTGAAGGGAAAGATTGAAATACAACTTAAAATGTAACCAAGTGTTTGAACAAAATAATAACCAAATGTTTAACTAAATATAAAACTAAGAGAAACTTTGTGTGCTTAAACTAAGGGAAATATGATGAAAAGATGTGAGAAAAGATATGAATGAGATGCCCCGAAGTGTCGAAGTCCCTCTCCTTTATATAGGGAGAGGGACTTGAAACGTAAGATCGGGGTTTCTTTAATCCGGCTATATTTGCTTAATTGCTCCATTTAATGCTTTAGGAATCCTAAGCTATGCCTTTAAGCACCTTAATTCTCCGGTTAATTGCATAGGTTTGGGATTCCTTGAGCATCCAAATGAGCATCCTATGTTGAGTTGTAGGCTCCTTGCATTGGGCTTCATTTTTGGTTTCTCACTTGCATATCAATCCATTTCACAAATCTTCATGCTTGGCTTGTCATTTTCCATTCTATCCTTCCATGGTCCATCTTACTTCCATTAGCTTGTTTGACTTTGGTGCTTGCTAATGTGCTAGGAAAAAGCTTCTAAATGCTTAGATTCCTACAACACATAGCAAAAGCAAGCACTGCACCTCGAACACGTAATTAACTCAAAAACATACTAAACAAAGTATGATAATCATGTAAAATTGAGCTAATTTAGGGAGTAAAATCATATAAAAACTAGAAATATCAAAGACCATCTTTCACCATATTTCGGTTTTGGGTTCTTGTCGCTTTATTTATCGGGAATGGTAGTTAGCTTGGGAATCGAAGATTTGAAGTGCTAATCGAGGTAACGGTGAAGGGTTACTCGATATCAATATGTATTTTATGTGTTAATTGTTGTATTTACTAGTGAAAGATGAATTCTTTGTGTTGACTTCACATGAATAAGTGTTTATTACCCATTTATATGTTTAATCCATCTCATATGCTTATTTTATGTTAATCTTATGCAAGGTTACATATATGTTGTTGGTTTCAATCATTCATTGTTGTTAAACTTGTGTGTGGATCTATTTTGGGGAAGCCATGGTTGAGTTTAGAACAAAGAAGAACTGTCTCGACCCAAGTCATGGGCGTGACCTATATGTCACGGGAGTGAAATAAGAGGCAGAACCAATACCCATGTGTGACAGACCTTTCAAGGGCGTGACATGCAAGTCACGGTCGTAACATGCCTATCACGGGTATGGAATACAAGTAACGGTCGTGACGACTGCAGTTTTCCTACGCTGACCCATTTTCGTAAAATGATCATATATCATTGGTTACTTGCTTGTTTTGCGCTTGTGACCTACCGTTGGAACCGTAAGAGAATACACTATCACCTCCACTTGGAATTTCTACGTTTTCATGTCTGAACTCTAGTTATGACCGTTTGAAGTGGACCCTTGTTTTAGTTAGTTTCCAAACTTGTTGTTTTGAGATGAGATCTATGTTTCTTATTCATTATACTTCTTAAACTTGGTCTAATGCTTATTTAATCACGTATTGTCTCATGTTTATCATTGTTACATTTATATTATGCTTTATCACATGTTTGGTGACGGATTTTAGTATGTCTTCTATTGAGTCGGTTTTACCTTATGTATTGATTTGAGAACTACTCGTTGAGTGCTTTGAACTCTCATTTCCCGGCTACACCTCCTTGCTCGTTAGACTGGAATGTCGGAGCGAGGGGGTGTATCCTTGATGCTTGTATGAATTTTTTAGTGGGGATACGACGACGTTGTTGGGAGGTGAACACAATGTGTTGATCGGCCCGACCGTTAAATGTCGTATCCTTGCGAGGTAGTGTCATTGCATGTAGCGTACCGCTTTTCTATGATTCTTGTACTCTTTCCGCCTCTCGTGTAGTTTAGCCGAATTTGGGGTACTCGACGTCCTTTGTGTTGATCGAGTCTTGGATGCGAAATGTTTTATCGCATGTCGAATCGGAACACGTTTATTCCGAGAGTCTGGCTAGGTTTAGACTAGGACCGTATTATTATCGTCGTCCTACCGGGAGGAAATGAGTCTTTTATATACGAAATGTTTATCGTGTATGGTTCAGGGAAATGTTTATCCCGTGGACGTGTTTTGATCATACATGCTATGTACATGGAGCTAGTGCGTGTCATTAACCGTGAGAGTATATGTTTGATTACTTGTGATCGTTGGATGCCTTGAATTGGTTTGCATGTTGAGTCTCTACCTTATCAAGAATATTCCACTAACTGTGAGATGTAAGCCCTAGTGTGTATATAGTTGCCTAATGGTGTCATTCCCGAGCCGGTTCATAACATGGTGCTTATCGTTTGGTATTTCACATGCTTATATCATATTATTTTGAAATGTATGTTTGTACTTCACATGATTCACTTGTATATAAGATTCTACATGTTTAATTGTTGTTTATGTATGTTTACTTGTGATATGGCTGGGAGAACCCGGAGTTACTCCTCACTGACTGTGACATTCATTTTTAATGAATGAACATGTTGCAGGTTGGTGTTTGCATGAGGTTGTGGTGAGTGAGCTAGCGAGCGTTGTTCTTACAACGATTCACCCTTAGCGTGTAGTTTATATTAGTTTACTATCTTCATTGTGTTTTATCAAGGGATCGATGTCCCTTCTATTTATTTAAGATACAATTTTTATAAACGATATTATTAAATTAAGTTTTGGTTTTATAATATAGTAACATTCGCGGTTTTGCTTTTAAAGTTTTTAAAATCTCGTATTTTTCCGCTGCAAATCTTTGTGTTTACTTTACTGCGAAATCGCGGGGTGTCACATCGTAAGTCATTAAAACTGAGACATGGATCATAACTTATTATTATAACCACAAAACAAGGAAAAAAAATTAATCTATAAATACAATCGTGACGTGTCTTATTATATATCAAAAGAGGCATGGGCATGTCTTTAACTCTTGTTTTCACAAATCTCGAGTTTGTTAGATGTGAACACGCCATTTTTACAAAACTTAGACACGGTAAGATGTTTCAATCCGTTTGTTGACCTATTATAGCAAATAACCCTTAAAGAGTCCTACTTTTCTTTTATTTACACCATACAATTTTGAGCATTATTTTGAGAAAAATATTCCTTTAATTCTCGTTGTTGTTCTTAAAATTATATATAGTTAAAGTTCAAAACTTAACCAGACAACGTGCAATCCTGCATCATGCTTCCTCACATCTAAACCAAAGGCTACACTTGATTTTATGTGGCCTTTGAGGCGATACTTTAACCATATTTTTCTTCATATATATAAATAAGATTCGTCTTTCAAAATTTCAGACTTTGACAGTATTATCAGTCAAAGTTTATGTAGTTTGACCCCTAAAACTGAATGTGACATTTGGTTTGAATGAAAGGCACTATGTTAGTTTACCTTTCATTTCACGACACAATGGACTTACTAGCCCGGTTTGGAAATAGCAAAATTAGCAATGTATTACATAATTACGTGATCAGAAGCCACGCCATGACAAACATCATGTTGGCGTAAGTAGTCAAGTGCAACACTCTTACTTAAGAGTAAGATTATGTTCCTTTTGTGTCTACCCAATATTATATGACGATTTTATAGGAGAGTTTCGGAAATAATAATCAATATTAGGAGAGTAGTTGATGTTATCTAAATTCAAGATTAGGTGGGTTTGAAATCCGCTTTCAAATTTGTTCTCAAACCAAGTTAGATTTAGTCATATTCACCCGTGTCTATGTGGAAGGTCTAACATTAGTTTTATCAAGTTTAAATAATTTGTAAAGTAAACTCATTTCATTAAATCTTCACAGATTCTTAATTTAGGATAATTATCCGTGTTAAACAGAAAACGGGTTAAGTATTATAAATAAGACAAATGCATAACGCATTAGGATAAACAACGAATTTGGTATACATGTAAAGTGAGATGATACTTGGCTTATTTTAATATAAAGACGGAAACATCCATATTAAGGGAGATTGAACCCCTGTTCTTTTCAGCTAATAGGAGCTAAACTTGTAACACCCTCATACATCTGGCCAAGTTAAATCCAGAAGCTATCATCTCGGTTTTCCAAAGTAGTGCATAAAAAACTCTAATTAAGAAACAATTATATAAAGTCCAAGTTTAATGATAAATGCAAATCAAAAATAATTTATTCACAAATCGCAAACTAACAACTAAATATATATGAATAAGTCTAAGATAAAAACTGTCAAAACCTAAGCTAGACTCTCGGCTCGTTATCTCTCTTCCTGATGCCGCCATAAGCATTGTCATCGTCGTCATCAAGTACCTGAAGATCTAATTGCTCACCACATGACCGAAAATATTTTTAAAGAATTTAACCCAAAGAAACATCAAGTCAGCACATGGTTGAGTAAGAACGATGAATACACAAGCAAACCTCAAAGTGACAATGCTCAAGATATCGCAATCCAATCATATCTAATCCAACACCTAAAGTCAACCGTCAAATCACACAATATCAACAAGACAAGCAGACATAAGTCTGTGTTACAAATCACCCAGCACAATATCAAACGTGCTGCAAATCACACGAAACAATATCAAAGCGTGCTACAGATCACACAACAAATGATACTAAAATCACACAACGAACTTGCTCGACCACACTCCTCATATCATAAATGTGCAATGCTAAACTCAACGTTATAACAATATCAATCATCTAATCATTAGCATCAACCAGACACCATCAAGGAACAATGTCACAATTCCAAAAATCAACCATAATCATCACATAACCGTACCACATAATCTCAAGGATTGAGTAGAAAAAGTCCTTATCTTTTAGCGAATTCCGCAAGACAAGCAATCGACCACTCTTCTGAAAAATTAGCACATATATAAACATAATAAAATATAATTATACTTGTAATACTACGTATTTTGATAGTGGGTACTCGGCCGAGTGGGTTTTACTCTACCGAGTAAGTTAGGAGTGTATCTTAGGCTTCTGCCTAGGTGGCACTCGACCGATTTAGCGAAGCACTCGATCGAGTATTGTGTACTCGACCGAGTGTCTTTTGTACACAGCTGAGTGTTCCGGTCAGGTTTGTGTTTATGCGGGGTTTTGATTAAGACGATTAGGGTTTATAAAATTTTATTTGACGATTTCCTAATCGTTTTGCATTTTTTCTAATCAGCCTAATAATCTCCCAAGCAAGGAATTGTTGTTGTCAAGCTTTCAGGATCGTCTTCCTTTTCGCATAAATCGCATTAGTAAGTGTCTATCATCCTTAATCAGTTTAGAATATTCAGAATAATTCGTTAGAAACATTAACCAGGATAATCGTTGGGTAGAGGATTGGTTGTGAATGGATCTTGATGCTAGACTATTGTGTATGATTGTTTGGTGAGGACTTCGTAGAGGAGCAGCTCTAGCTTGCATTGTGTTGCTTATTTAATCGGAAGTGCAAATTGAGGTTGAGTTTCCTTACCCAGTATGATTATGCCTTCTGTTATGATTTTGATCGATTAGCAAGATTGCATGATATGATGAACTCCCGTCACATGGGGATGTGCACATTAATGAACTAGGTTTGCTCGGTGCAATGAACGGGAATTTGGATGTCCAATGTCGCGGTCTGGCATCGGTAGGGGTGGTTTACGTCCTGCGATGGGAATTAACCCGGCTACTCGTTGCGATAAGAGCCACTTATGGTACTGGAGACTGGAGATGGTGATTTATTGTTTGAGATGTTGTGGTGTTACTCTTATGATTGATTATTATTATTGTGTAATAATTGCACTGACCCCGTCATTATTATTATCGTGTGATAATACATAGGGGAATGGTGAGTAGAGAGTTAAGCAGGATACCTTGTATGAGCTTGCTTGAGGGTTGGCTGAGTCATTGTTGTTGAGTCTTTAGACATTTTATAGTTGAGCTCTGTCCTATTACATTTAGGATTTATTGTAATCACTTAAACATTACTTTTATTATAAATGTTTCATTATGGTACATTTGATATGTACTACCTCGGATTATGGAGATGGTAGCATCCCCATTTACTAAGGTAGGCCCTGGTAAGACACTTTGGTAGATGAGGGTGTTACAGTACTATATCCGTAATCAATTGCCTAAATAATATCAATTTTCCAAAACCCCCAATTTTTAGGGTTTGGTCTCATGAGATTCAATTAATATTCGAAAATCCCAAATTATAGGTTTAATCCTAAAAAAAGATTAATAAGATAAGGATTAATTCTATAATCTTATAAAATAGAATAAGGTTATATTAAACATACCAAAAAAGCTGGATTAATTAAAGATGAATAATCTTTTAGTAGATCAGGTGATCTGTCCCTTGATATGCTAGTATGAAGGTAATAAGATGATAATAGAGTTTTAGGTTGGGTTTCTAGGCATAAAGGTAACAATGACGACTATATACGTTTATTTATACTAACCCTTAAACTCATAGCTTAAAGTAAAGAAATCCGAACAAAACACCTACTTGTTGACTCAACTTGATCGAGTCTCCATACCCTCTTAGTCGAGTAGGACAAAACCCTACCTTTTCACAATTCTCCACGCACAAGCAAAAAGTAGGATTTAAAACCTTTCATTTACGAAACCGATGCCTACAATCATATAATAACAATTCTAATCACTAACTAATACATATCATAGTTCATCGTCTTCCTAGATTGATTTATAATGATTAGATTCATTAATAAAGGTATAAGGTGATGTGAACAGTATACTAGGTCAAGATTATTGTATTATAAAAGTAATTAGGACTTACCACAAGTTGATTAAAGGATTGATGAACAATTCTCCGTAGATCCCCAATTCAAAAGCCTACTCTCTCAATTAGGTTTTAGGTTTGAGTTTTATGAGTAATAAGTAAAAGGGTCTTAGGATGGCTAAGGAATGATTTAAATAGGGTTAAAGTAGTTAAGTCGGGTTTAGGAATACTAATTCTTAAAATTATCAATTAATAACTTAAGTAGCGGAAATTAAGAAAACTCACGAGATGGGTCTGTCTCGGCCGAGATGTCCCCATCTCGACGAGATAGGTCTCCAATCTACTCCTAAGCTAGCCAATATATCCCCTGCACCAACACTCTATGAAAACATACTATATAAATGACGATTATTACAGATACTCACTTGACCGAGTCTCATTATCACTCAGGTCGAGTAACCCCTAACAATGCCAATCCCAACTTTAGTCACTTTGCCTCACTTGGTCGAGTACCACCAGATGAATTTACCGAGTTACACGTACTCGGTCGATTACTAATCTCATACTCGGCCTAGTTCCCACAAGAAATATTGTGTATTACAGAATGAACTGACTCCAGTTGAATGAAGCATAATTGTATTGACCTGAAATAAGAGTTAATTTGTGAAAAGATGAGTTAAATTGAAGTAAATGAACTTGTATTCAACTAAAATACCTCAATTGAACTGAACTAAATTAAGAATTAATTTATGAAAAAATAAATTGAATTATATTGAATAAAGCTTTTTTTTTTTTTTTTTTTTTCGGCAGCAGTAAAGTTGTAGTCATATTTCTAGTCCCTCGCACCTTTAGCCAGCTCATATGCCAACTTATTAAGGTTGCGGGGGATAAAACTAAAGCATAAACAGTGGAAGAAGGGCAACAAAATAAATACTCACTAGCCAAGGACTCACGAATGGTCACGTGAGTTATTATTAGTTTAAAAAAATGAAAAAACTTGGTAAGATTCTTTTTTTGTTGTTATTGGGTGTTTAAAAAAGTGAAAGATGATGACAAGTTAGTGTAGTACTACATATTCTGATTCAACTTCCCTTGAAACTCTACCTCTCACTATGCAACCTAACTAGAAACCTCACTTAAATTCCTTGTAAATTTTTATAGTTAGTTTTATTTACATCAAATGTTTCCATCATCAACATCTAATGACTCTGAAATAATCTCATCTTCTTCATCTTCTTCTCCCTTTTCCCACCTTCCTAACAACAACAACAACAACAACAACAACAACAACATGGAAGAAGTTTGGAAAGACATGAACATAACTTCACTTCCAAACACCCCACTTCCTCATAATAATCACTACACTAATCAATCTAATTACACTACTATTAATAGTAACATTATTAACAACATTAACAGCATTATCCATCATCCAACTCCAACTACTAATACTAATTATAGAGGCTTTATTTTCCAAGACTTTCTAAACTGCAACAACCCATCAATCAGAACCCTTGATCATGATAATCAAGGGTCAGAAATTGATCATCAACAAACACCATTAACAACACTTAACTTGACCAATGAATTTCAACAACAACTGTTTGACCCACAAAATTACTCTGCTTTTTCCACGTTTGATACTCTCGGTTCTTCGTCCGTGTTAGCTACGCTCGGAGATGACGGTCGTTGTGGCGGCGGAGGTGCGGTGGTGAAGAAGAGGGTGTCGGAAAGTACGCCGGAAAATGTTAATGTCGACCGCCGTCATAAAAGGATGATTAAGAATAGAGAATCTGCTGCTCGTTCTAGGGCTCGAAAGCAGGTCTTGTTTCTGCCTTTTTTTATTCTTTTAATTATTTTTTATTTATTCCCTTTCTTTTATTTTAGTTTAAGTACCTCTTTATCCGCAAAGTTATATCGTTAATGAAATGAAAAAAAATAATAATAATAATATAAATGAAAAAAAATGTCGTCTCGAAAATGAAATATAAATGAAGAGAAATCGAGTCAAAGTGTCGTCTCGAAAACTATGCAATACAAACTACGAAAAATATTATGAAATGGGGGAAATATTCTATTAATAGCAATTACTATCAATATTATTAATATTACTATTATTATTTATAATTATAATTATAATTACTATTATTATTATAGTAATAATAATAATAATAATAATAATAATATAATAGTAATAAAAATAATAATAATAATAATAATATAATAATAAAATTATTATATTATATTATATTAATTTATATTTATAAAAAAGGCAAATTTTATTAAGCTCAAAGCACAATTTACAAGAAATTATTAGTTAACGGAGAAACTATCAGGGGAACCATTCCTACTACTACTACTACCAGTACTATTGCTATTACTATTAAACTATTATTATTATCACTAATTATTATTGTTATTATAATGAATGTTATGACTATCAAAATTAATCATATTAATATTAATATTACTATTACTATTTACTAATATTATTATTAAGACTCATTATAACAACTAATAATATTTATCATTATCATTGCCATTATGATTATGATTATTATTATTATTATAATAATAATAATAATAATAATAATATTGTTGTTATTATAATAATAATAACAATCATAATAATAATTATTATTATTGTTGTTGTTAGGGGTGCTAGCGAGCCGAGTCAAGCCGGAGCTTGGCCTTGCTCGGCTTGTGCTCAAAAACTAAAACTCGAGCTCGAGCCGATATCGAGCTTACCCGAGCTTGAAAAAAATGAGCTCGTTAAAAAGCTTGCGAGCTTTAACGCGAGCTCGAGCCAGCTCGAGCTCAAATCGAGCCTATATATTTGTTGATTTCTGATTTTTTTTCTTCTTCCGATACTTTCAATTACAATGCGCAAAGTTTATATGTAAAAATATTTGGCAAAAAAATGAGACATTTGATATATGTAATACAGAGATATAACCATGATAAAATATTTTTATAAAATAAGAGCAATATCTTATATAATTACACAAGTTCGAGTTGCTCGCGAGCTTTTCGAGTCGAGCCAGTGTTTGCTCGGCTTGACTTGTTAATCTCTCGAGCCGAGCCCGAGCCCGAGCCGAGCCCGTACGAGCCGAGCTTTGACCGAGCCGATCTCGAACTGCTCGCGAGCTGTCTCGTCTCATTATCACCCCTAGTTGTTGTTATTACTATTATTTTATTATTATTATTTTTTCAGCTCAATTCAGCTCTAATAAGCTTATTTCAGTTCAGTTTTATTCATTTCAGTTTAGTTCAGCTTCATTCAGATCAGTTCAGCTCAGCTCAGTTCAACTCTATTAAGTTCAGCTCTAATAAGTCAGAAAGAGCAGGGCCTTAATGTCCACTATATTTGACTTAATGTCAACTATATCTAAGTATCTAACCATCTCGTGTAGAGATTTTTCACATGTATATTGTACTCCTTCCATAACGGTCGCTTGTTCATCCTTATTTTTGACACATAGAGCAAGAAAAAGGGAACTACCCTTTATCATTGTATAACAAGTGGACAAAAATGTGATTGAATGTGTAAATTATTAACCATAAAAAGGTAAACAAATTAATAGTGAGTTAAATTAAAAGGTAAAAAAAAAACTACTTCTCCAATACTCCGTAGTTAAATTAAAATATTAGTACTAGTTAAATTAAAATAGTAAAATTGTGCACGTATTACACCTCTACCTCTGGGGCTCTGGTACGTACACACATGAATAAAAAAAAGTGGAGTAGATTATAATGATTGTTGTGGTATTAACAAAAATGGTAATAACATTATCAATTCCCTAATAATATGTTTTAAAACTTAAATGAAGAATATCTCTTAGAATATCTCTTAGTACATTTCATTATAAAGTTTTAAAACATGTCCCAGTTAATTATTGTTCTTTGCCTTTTACACGTTTGACAATACACATTTTATTTCGAAAATATCTCTTAGTATATAAGTTGGAAAATTATAAAATTTTGATATTCTTAACGTGCTCATTAAGACGAATCAAACAAGATCTCACATGACTATATTTTATGTTATGCATCAGAAATTATTTTAAGGATTCTCTCATTTTATGAATAGTGTCCAAAAAGCAAATGACAACAATTGACCAGGACGGAGGGATTACACTACTAATACTAGTACTCATTTACTCATGGAAGAGTTTAATCTTTTCTAATGAATTGTTAGTTTATGTGAATGGATGAGATTACTTGACTTCGTTGTCGACTTTTAAGATATTCTATTTAGTTTCTTTGATAATGTCCCTAAGTTAGAAGGGTCCCTTTTCTCTAAGTTCGATTATTTTTAGAAGTAACATGCCTATTGACTAATTGAAGTTACAAACTAATTGAAGTTAGGATTTTTTTTAGTGGGGGAAAGGTCGGTAATTTTGACTATTTTTTTTGGAAAATGATAAATACAACAATATTCACTTAATATTGTCATTAATTGCATAAGTTTTTGTGCAATTTTGATAACATTTCCTATATTAATACCATATATAGAAGTTTTTAACTCCTTAAATACAACCTTAAGGGCTGTAATCTGTATTTAACATTACCGTTTTTTTTTTTGAGAATTTGGGTGTTATTCGTTATACTTGTACCCTCAGTCCTCACCAATTGGACTTATAGACTGAGCTAGAGATAAACTTTTACTCCTTCGTCCAGGTCATTCTATCTTTTCTATATTTGAGTATACTATTCTTCTTTTACCTTTTTTATATTGAGAAGACTCTACGATAAATAAATTATATATCTGATGTACTACCACAAATAGTGTAATACAATCCTTTTTCACAAGACCAACCACAAGTGGTCTACACTCTACACTCTACACTCCTTGCTTAGGTGTTATTTGGCCTTCGTATGCAAAAGCGTTTTTCCTTTTTAAAGAGGTTTATTTATAAGCTACTTTTATTTGAAAGGTTATGATTGTTTGATAAACTTTTAAAAAAGGTTTTCTTATAAAATTCTATGTTTGGCCTCACTATTTCCATACATTTTTTTTGGTTTGTTTTTTATTAACCGGTTATTATAGAATCATCATTTGAAAAGTAGAAGTAATAATTTACTACTTCTGATTTTGAAGGCCAATATAAGTTTTTGATTTTTTCAAAACCACTTTTAAACCTACCTAATTTATAGTGTTTGACCTAATTACTATTTTTTAAGTTACAAAAACACTTTTAAAGCTATCCAAACAACATTGTAGTCATTTGAGCCAAAAATAAAGATAAACAATTGACCGAAATGAGGAAAATATTAGGCTAGTAATTTCTCTTGTTTTGTACTTGGGCTAATGTCTCATGATTTATACCGGACTGAAGTCCGCTTAAACTTCTCCATGGTTTGCAATTTTAGTAGGGCTGCCCTAACTCTAAATGAATTTCATTCATTCACTAAGGCTCTGTTTTGCAAGACATTTAGATACCTGTTTTGAGAAAACGTAATTTTTTTGACAAAAATTTCACTAGCTGATTTTTGTACAAATGCTTGGTTATTTAATGTTTTATGAGTACTGTTGGTTAACCGTCATTTCTGATATCTTACAATCTTCCATTATCGTCCGAATTGGAGTTAACTCCTACAGGCTACAGTAAATGTATTTTTTTGGTACAGTAAATGTCTTTTTTTTGGTACAGTAATTGTCAAGGAGCCATTAATAATACCAGTAACGTGTGAAAGATAATGCTACACACCCCACCCTTGATTTCTTAAATTTAATTCAGGTGTTGAAGCATTTAAAGCTGTTATCGTTATAATCAGTTAAGGTCATCCTAATAAAGGAATAAAACAGTACTCCTTTTTTGTTAAATCTGTATAAATCTATATTGTTATTGGATGACTAATGTACCAAAATGAATTTGAACGATCAAATTACCTATTAAAAACATTTCTAAAGTTGAAAGATAGGCAAATTGTCGAGACACATCAAAGTGATATAGGTAGACATTTTGACGTATGGCGGTATGAGTAATTTGTTACGAAACTCATAATATGTTTTTAATTTGATAATTAGGGGTTGTATATTATTTTAACTAGAATGAAACATTATGGATATAAGTAATCTGAGAAAATACAAACTTTATATGGAACAATATAAGGGTAATGGAGTAGTAAATAAATTCACTCCACAGTTAACATCACACTCTTTATTTTATAAGACGGCTCAATATTAGTATTTCACATTTTAACCATAATTATTTTTTTGCATAGCGAATGTTGGTGTAAAGAAACAATAGGCCTAAATAACATGAAGCTTAATATTAATTTTCGAATGTACAGGCCTATATTTCAGAATTGGAGCTAGAAGTATCCCATTTAGCAGCAGAAAATCTCAGGTTAAGGAAACAACAACATCAGGTAATAAAATTTAATTCTTTTGTGTTTTCTAACCTCTCATTAAGTTGAAAGTTTTAATCAACGAACTAATGTCTAACCAAAATTATCGTCGAAAAACATTCAACAACTTGATGTATAATGAGTAGCACATAAATCTTGAACATGGATTTGCATTTTGCAAACAATGATATGTTTACTTTACTATTGACATTTTTGTTTGGCAAATTCTCAATTCAAACAAGTATCTGGTAGCCCATGTCTTGTACTCCTTATATAAGACAAAATGTAAATTCCATTGGAAAAACAAAAGATTTATCTTATATTTCCATGTAGGATAATATTTAACTCGTTTTATTATTAGGTCGGATATTTCCGTCTTAACAAAATTGGGAGACTAGTTTTGATAAGTTGTTGCACATATGCAGTTGTTGGTAGCTCCTCCAAGTCAGCCTCTCCAAAAGCACAGCTTGATTCGGACACGAACGGCTCCATTTTAAGCGATAAAGAGCAAGACAAGTCTCCATGGTCCACGCACTCCTTCTATATATATATATATATATATATATATATATATATATATATATATATATGCTTCTTTTTGCCAGTGATGATATGTTTACTGGGTTAGTAGTAGTTGTTGTAGTATGTAGAAGCAGCTAGGAATCTAGAGTTAGTCGACTAGATTAGTGCCTAAAATAGGTTGCATGATGATATGACCAAAAAACACAAGTTAAATCATTTTTTGTATCAAATCTTGTTTTATGATTTTCTTATATCAATCATATTTTCCTTTTCTTTTATGCATGTTTTCAAATTTGCAATTTAATTTGAGCATATATAATATTTTTGTTGTCCTATATATATAAATGGGTGTGAATTCTACATTTTCACCGATAGAACATATTAAAATCGTTTTTTTTTTTTATCTCATCTCATGAATAAAAGAGCATTAAATCATTCTCCAATAAATCTAAACAACCATAGTTGGCGGTTGTGAGTGATAAGAGCTCTCATATCTTAAACAAGTGGTTATGGGTTCGATTTTTGATTCTTGCATATAAAAATGACAAACTTGGGAGTTGTCTACCCATTAAGTTTCCTTTAGTAAGGTATACTCCTGGTCATTATCAAATAGATCTAAACAAAATGTAGAATGATATTTAGTAAGTTACTTTTTTTAAGCACATTGGATCAAAACCCAACTCATTTACTTATTGGATCACCGATCTATATCCAAACTCGATCCATATCCAAAATTTTAAAATCCATACCCGATCCATCATGCTTTTTTTAAAACCATACCTACTTCAAATCCATACTCGATCTACCATATAATCCAAAACCCGGTTGACTCGCCTAAAATGTCACTATTAAAGACGGACAAATTAACTATTTAAGACCTCACTAATTGCCTACTAATTAAACTAAAGTAGGGTGGAAAACAAGGGTCGAACCCAAGGGAAGGGAGAATACAAATGTGTAAATAAAAGTGTAACTAGAATAATTGTGCAAGTGACAAGAAATATGTAAAAAGGGTTGTTTTGGTTTCAATTCAAAACCAATTGAAATGTAATCAAAGGCAATAACATCAAACAACAATCAAATAGCAAGATGAAGATTTATCAAATTATAGACAAACTTAACCCAATCCAATAGATGGTTCTTAAATGGTTGATCTTTGACTCGATCAATTCCCCAATTAATTATTATTATCTATTGTGAAGATTACTCTTCTAAACCTACTTAATAGTGGTAAATGACAAGGAAATAACACTTAATCATCAACCCAACTTATTAATCATTCCAAGTAAAAATTGCATACATTGGTTTAACTAATAAGAAGATAAAAGCATGAGAGGTTCAATAAGAGCAAAAAGGCACAATGAACACAATTAATACTGAATTGCAAGTTAATCACTTTCTTGTAGGCCAAGTTAGGAGAAAATCACACTCACTAAATCAAATACAGGGAGTTACAAAAAAAGAATCACAAAGAAATCACATTTAATGATTCTAACAACAATAGATTAAGGAAATGGTAAGATTAAGATAACAAAGAAATCGCACTTCATAACTTTAATCAAACAACATAAACACAAGGGATTAACAATAATAACAATAATTAGGGAAAGATTAGGAGTCTTACAGCCAAAATATTACACATTTAGGATTGAATTAAGAAATAAAGTTAGTTCTTCATTCTAGATCTAGAAACCCAAAAGATGAATAATTCTTCCAATTACAACTTGATTAGAATAAAAGATAAGATGATGAAAACCTAATGTTCTCATCTAATTATAGTCTAAACATAATGTAGAGTAATGGGCCTCGAAATGGATCTTAATGCGAGCTTGAAGAAAACGGAGCAAAGAAAAAGCGCGCGATGCGCCTATATTGGGCGCACGATCCGCTTTTTGGCATGACATCACTATTTTGCAAAGGTCATATCTCTCTCGTTTCTTGGCCAAATGAGACGTGTAACCTGTCGTTGGAAAGCTAAGATCTTAAGCTTTCACCTCCAACTGGCCTTGCATCGATAGCAGCTCTAGAATTCAGGATATGACCTTTTGAATTCAATTCTTATGCAAGCGAGGTTACAAATCTTCATTTTGCTTCACCCTTGCACTTCTTCATGTCTTGACTAATCTTCATTCTTGCGTGCAGATGACTTGTAACATGGTAGACTTCAAGATACTTCGTTGCTTCCAATCATAACACGAAACTCGATTATTATACCGACATTTGAAAAGTGGGCAATTATGACGATTAGCATGCAAAACCCCATCCAAACACCGCTTTATTCTACTAAAACGACTAAATAAACTAGTACTAATATGAGCCTATCAAACACCCCACCCTTAAGCCTTTGCTCACCCCGAGCAAAACAATTATGAACTCAATTATTCAACAAAAGGCTCACAAGAAGCATGGGTAAAGCTCAATAGATCAACCAAATAACCCATCTTCTCTCACTCCCCATCCTACTTACATCTCCCTCAAATTCCATTCTCTCACTCCCCAAGTAAGGGAATGTTTTACAAGTTGATCATTTTAAAAGGTTTTGTCTCGCAATTGATCCTAAAAATAATGGAAAAGTAGCTAAATTAACACTAAGTCTTGCTTGTGACGGGGCGATCCGTCGCAAGCTTGCGACATGTCAAATCCCTCTCACAAAGAGCAAGTGACAAGGCAAGTGGGGGGCTCCATTTACCCTCATTTGCCCCCCACTTGTTCTTTGTGAGGGGGATTTGACCCGTCGCAAGCTTGCGACAGGTCGTCCCGTCACAAATAAGAATTTGTGCTAAATTAAAGTTAGGGGTTTAAAATGATTGTACTAAAGTAACCGTATTTATTGTGGGTCCACTTAATATGAATGGGAAAATGTGAGGGTATATTGGTATTCAGTTTTGGGTTGAATTATAAAAATTAAATAAAACTAATGTATGGAAATAAATTAAACATCTCAACAATCGAACGAAGAGAATGTATAAGTAAATAAAATAATGGCAAATAAATCGCATAGAAGGTTTATGCCCTGTTTGTTAATCTGGATTATTATTAGCAGAAATAGATTGGTTAAACATAATGTAAATGACAGATTGAGTTTACAGATTGACTAATATATTTCAGTTAATAGATTTAGTAATAGTAGTGTTTGGTAATTAGCGGATTTAGATTAATAGATTGTTGTATCTATGTGTAAATAGTTGACAAATTCACTTTTTATAATATACTAAAGTAAATATGGTGCTCCCCTCAGCATATTGCTAAATAGTAGATTGAAACTCATGCTACTATTTTAATACGCCATTAACCAAACAGCTCAAGCAACATATTGATAAGAAAACATGTTAAATATCCTAAATATGCTAAAAACAATTGTCAATCTACTATTTACCAAACTATATAGAAGAAAACAGCATATGGAGTTGTTTGGTTCGACAGAATATGGTATCACTACTTCACTAGGGTATGGGGTTTTTGATTCCATACTTAAAATTGTTTGGTTTTGACGGTATACTCCTAGGGTAACAGAGTTTAAATTTAAGGTTGAAGAGTCAATAGGAGATTTTAAGTGATTGAGGTAAAGATAGAATACATTGAATAATTAACTCTATTTCAAAACACCTACAAACCTACTTCAAATAATGAAATGAATAATCCATTCCATTTTATTCCAACCCCAAACCAAAAACTCCCTACACCTTAAAGTTAGCACTTCCTCCGTTCCATTTGGTTGTATACGTTTGCTTTATCACGTATGTCAATGCTCATTTTGTTTTGTTTATATCTTTAGTTACATATTATTAAAAATTATAAAAATTTGATATTAATATTGTACTCGGTAAGACAATTTAAACAAGATCTCACATGACTATCTTTTATGTTATATATTAGAAGTTGCATTAACGATTCTTCTAATTTATGAATAGTACCAAAAAAGCAAACGTATACAATCAAATGGAACGGAGGAAGTATAACATGACTAATTGACTACCCAATGTATATTTAGAGACGGTACAAGTTAAACTGTCCTTTGAGAACAAACAAAAAAGATGCTTTTGAGAAGATTATAGAATTCAAAAAGTGGCATAATTGATGGTCCTCTCCTTCATGTTTTGGTCCATTTCTGTCATGACTTGACAAAACCCTTAGACCATCCCCAAGCAGAGGTCACGCTAATTAGGTCGCGACCCGGTTTTACTCTTAATCACATTTTAATTAGCTTGACCTACTTTCACCCTCTCAAACAGAAGGTCACGACCTAGGTCACGAACCCAATCAGTTTTCACTTTACAACATTTCTAATCATAACTCACATTCTCTACCCCACTTTTCCCTCTCTTACTTTTCCAATTATTTTTTACTAACAAATTGCAAATTAATTATAATTTTAACAAATAATAAAATGACTCCCAATTTAACCCAAAATAAAAATAAAAAAAATTAACAACAAACCCCAACATTTTACGTGGCTTACCCCTCTCCCTACACACCAACCCAAATTTCTATCTCACTCCAATTTCTCAATTCCCCACCATTTCATCTCTCCCAAACCAAAAACCAAAAACCAAAAACCGAAAAATGAATGTACAGACCCAAATTTAAGATCTGGGTCATCAGATCCCCCAACTCCTTCCCAAAAAAATCAACTGGTCACTAAGTATCATCAAGCATCTCTTAACTACACCATCATCCCCTTTAGCACATCATATATTATCATTCCTTTTCATCTCATCCACTAAATTAAAGACAAACACCGCTATCATCTCCTCTCTACATCGTCACGATCGCCATTTCATCACCATCATCGTCACCGGTGTAACGGAGTATGTGAAAATATAAGGGAAAAAAGTGAGTCAAAATATATCAAAATTGAGTTAGTTTAATAGACAATTAAAAAGTATAGCCCTTTTTTATATGCTTATATTTTCTCTTGTTATGATTTAGTGTATAATTCTCATTCAATTTCCTTAACTACTAGTTCTTCTTATTTCTCTTATTTAGCAAAAACGGCAGGCATGTGAGAGAAAAGCTACAATACTTTTGCAGAGAAGCTGTTGTTTTTATTTTGGTTTGTCCTTTTAGTCTTGTACCACCAATGAAAGAGTGACACCTAGTAGGTCACCAACTGGGTCAAGAAAATCAAAAGAGGTCACAAATTGACCTCTTTTGCTACAAGGTCGTGCTAATTGCCTAACAAGGTCATGCTAATTGTCCAACTAATTATTGTTTAGAGTGCCCAAGCAAGGTCATGACCACCCAATTGACCTTGCTTGGGGATGGTCTTAGAGCATTGCCTTTTTAAATTCGTGTCTCAATTTGGAAGCTGCACTCCCATTTTGGCACAAATTTGCCAGTGTTTAGCTCATTTAGGTACATTTTCTAGTTTGCAAATTCTTGTTTTAGTTTTCATTTCTTCTAATTAAAAGAGTAAGATATTACTTCCCATGTCTCTCCCGTCTCCACCACCTTATTTTTGGCACAAGTTTTAGACTTTTTTTTTACGAAGGTAAACTGAGATTAAAATAAAAATGTCTTACAGTACAAATCTAGGAGCACCTGAGTCACGCAGACTACTACTAACCCAAGTACCAACACTAAAAGTACAAGAGTAGTTGATTGAAATAGAAAGACGACACTTTTTAAGATGAGGATAGTATTGATCGTCGAAACGGTAAAGGTAATGTCCCTTTCTCTTAGCCTTTTTAGCACCTGCAGAATCCCAAGAATTCCAAGCGTACCTGCAAAAAACAGACGAAAACCCTATAGAAATCGAAGATCATTTTCTTGAATGCGTGCGTAATCCACCACCCGTCTGCATTCTTCACCACCCGTTTGCATTACACCATTCGGCCACGTCGATATGAGTAATCCACCACCAGTCTGCATTCTTCACCAGAATGTGTGCTTAGAGTTGGGAGTCGGGCCAAATGCACGACGGGCGGCACGGGTCCGGCACGAATCCGGCCCAACACGGCATGAGCCCGAGCGAAAGTTCGGGCCGACACGGGTCCGGCACGACGGGTAGGGAGGCGGGCCACGGCGCGGCTAATAGAGAAATTCCCGTGCCAAGGCACGGCCCGACACGGGCACGGGGTGGCACGGCCCGAGATAGGCACGGCCCGAGATAGGCACGGCGGGCCTGACACGGCGGCACGACCCAAGCACGGGGTTTCATTCGAATTTATAATTAATTACGTTAATATTTATAATTAATTACATTAATATTTAGTTGATTATACATTATTAATTAAGTAACTAATAAATTATATATTTTCAAATCATTATTAATATTTCTTATTCATTATTCATAATTAATTTATTAAAAAATCATTTTTTTTTTTTTAAAAAAATTACATTGGGTCGGCCCGGGTCAGGCACGACCGAGCCCACGGGCCAAGCACGGCACGGTCCTGATTTTCCCGGGCCAATGGCCGGGCTGCGTGTGACACCCTCAAATTTGCAGAAAATTAAAACAATTAAATTAACTAAATAAAAGATGAAATTACATAACGAAGGTGTCATAAAATAAAAAGGGTCATTACAAAACGGAAATAATATTATACAAAATAAATATACAAGACGGGAGACATATCTCCCGTATAAATACGGAAATAAAAGGAGTGTATGATAATATACAATCCTAAGAACCGAATATAGGTCCAAGGTAAATACTTCGCTCGCTAGCTCGTCAATGTACCCCAACATGCATCACCACCTGTTCGACCGCATTAAATATAAACACGGAAGCCACAGTCAGTGGGGAGTAACTCCGAGTTCTCCCAGCCACGAAATGTCTAGTTTAATGAAACATGAATAACATAAAAGCAATGTATATTAAAAATACAAAACTTTAACATATATGATATGCTTTTCATGTTATGAAACAATTAACTAACATATAACCTATCATGCGAAAGCTATCATGTGAATCCGATAATAAACTATAACAAGAGGTAGGGAAGCTGGTATGCTAGCTCAGAGGTTACCCTGTAACGTGGCCATGATACACTCAAACCCTAAACAACACGTAATCATGTGAATCAGTTAACAATCGGGAATCCAAACTCTATCAATCTTAGCCGGCTTGCATCTCACCTTCTAAAACTCATAGAATCATCATACATGAAAGACCAATACGTCTACAAACAGGCATAAGTTCTTAGGGCAGTCAATAGAAGACTTCTGTAACTCGAGTCTATACCACGAGGTAGGATATACTTAAATATTAAGGCTCAGCGGTCACCCCGGATGACATGGCCAAAATACCAAGCACACATCTGGGCGCAGCGGTTACACCAA
>JAIUZE010018090.1:0-18701 GCA_022085475.1 Heliosperma pusillum
TTCACCTCTAGACGATATTAGCTAGTTTTGCTAAACACTTGTTCTTTGCTTTGCTAACATTTTAAGAGACCCCGTCTCTTTGTTGTATCTTCCGCATTTAGTTGTAATATTTTGACACTCCTCGTCTTATTTAACCTGCATGTATAAAAGTTTTTAAAACTACCTATTTCCGCATTATAATTCACATGCTTGCTTGTTTTATTATTCCGCATTCGCGAGGGTTGTCACAATATGGGTAATCGCTTGTTCTTAATATCTTAGGACACGTAAATATCCAACTTACTACACAAGATCACGCCACACAGTTAGCTACTACCCCAGTGTCCATTCTATTTCTTATAACTATTATTCTTTCTAAACATACTACTTTTGTTCCAATAAAAGATAGAGACATAATATTTAGTGATATCATTTAAACAAATAGTGTCTCATTTTACTCCTTCAACATATGAGACTTAAAGATATTAAATCGATTTCAATGTCATGTATAATATCTCATTTTACTATCTGCAACGCTTATATCACATACAGTTAATTAGGCAACAATCGTATGTATAACATCTCATATTATTATTCACATGATTGAAATTGTTCTTTAAAACTAGATATCAACAGCGTATACGTCATCTCGTACTACCATTCATACAACTGATATCGCAACAATCATTTGTCCATCAGGACTAATCATCCAAGGTTATTCAACCCATCTTATATCATAGTCATTTGACCAACATTGTACAAACTCAACTATCCATCTTTATATGAATAATAAATAGGCCAATAATTGTCCAAGCTAATATTCACCATTTATTGTCTTAGATAAAATAATTATAAATATCCACGATATAGTTAGTTTGTAAGTTCCTAATAACCAGACTGTACCCATGTGTTCTACATAAATCCTCGTAATTATGGCCATTGAAATCCCTCTCGAATTCCGCACTAGATCACACTCTTCCTCGTGTTCATCACCTTCTCGTGCTTTCTTTAGTGGCGTATATTCTCTCCTTTTCTTTAATTAGAATTAATCAGCGACTCTTTATGGCCAGTTATACTATATAGCCCATAATTATCATGATCACAATTTATAAGCTAAAATTACTGATCTTATCTACTCTGCTTCTTTAATAAAGTTAACTACCCCTATTTTTTTTTCCCATACATAATCCCTCGTCACTCCACATATTTCATATTCATCCAACTAACTCCTTATTTCATGGTGTGGTTGGTAAGCTAGCTCAAACACGTGAACTTATGTTTCTCACTAATGTGTCCACAAGGTCTAAAGGAGCGTCTCAAAGAGGTCAAATATTATAATATATCTTACTCGGACAGACTGTTCATTCTAATTACCTTTAAATTTAAACAAAACCAGACTTTATATGCTTCACGCATCTGAGCCTCAAATATACTTTACATATTACAAGCCAATAGATGATTCTTTCAACTCTTTTCGCAAATTCAAATAACTATTACCATAAGTAAACTAGTTCTTGAGCACACCTCAATAAAGTTCACTTACATCACTCTAGGCCGTTGTTCTACTCATCCCAAACGTTTAAATTGTTCTTCCTCCTCATGTATACCAAAATTAAAGTGATCTCTTAATACTAATTACTTCAAACTATTCTCCTCAATTAAGAACCACGACCATTTGTGCTAAGCTTTCATTCTCTCAGAGTCATGTTGCAACCTAAATCATCAATGTCATACCTATGTAATTTCTTAGTCATACTAAAGCAAAAGAAGTATCTACCCTCTCATTTAAATCTACGAAATTCTCCACCAAAATGTATTAATAACCCATAAATTACGATTTACATCTCGATGACTCAAATTCATCATTGATCCAATATAGTCCTTACACTTATCCTCAAAATATCATTCAGTGCGTTAAGTGGAGTCAATTTGATAGCATCCTACTCTATTCCAATATACTCTATTCCAATATCTTTTCATCATTCGAAGCACAATCACCTTTAATACCCACATCATAAATATCATCCCAGTTGAGCAAGTCATATTACCTCGATTCTTTCAGCTAATACCTCGCGTCAATTATTTTCTACACATGCTATCTCTAAACTACCGATCTTCACATTACATCATCATCATTCTCAAATATAATAGCGTAAATGTTCATTTTTTTTTTCAACTAAATAGTTCTTGATAATCCACCAAGTTAAATCGAATCATTGGTACAATAGTCTTTCAAGAAAAGTTATCTACTGATATATCTCAATAAATTTCGTATCATTATAACAACCATAACATACTTATCAATACCTCAATTCATCGCCCATTTACGAAGAAATATTTAGTTATACATCTCATAAATTTCCAAGATTTCTTAATCAGCAACAACAAATAGGTGTATTCAGTCATGCAGACTTCCCTAAGTTCCAAATTCCTCTCAAAGTTATCCTTGTTATAAAGTCTAACTAACTTTTCAAGTAAGCTCTTTTACATCAGTTTCTTGCATATCATCAACTAATTAACAATATCCCTCCTTACCATATAGAACATTCTCCACACACTAAGGTTCCTAAATAAAATGTACTATTACGTTGATCCTATAGCCAATGTCCCTTAAAGAATGTTCAAATATACCTACTATACTTTCACTTTTCTTATATATACCAAAATTTTAATCCCCACTTATTGTCCAAACTCTTTACACAATTTATAACCTCAATTAAATACTAGCATAGTTCCACTTTAAGTCTTATCACAACAAATAATACCAAAGGCTAATAAGTAGTGCAACATTTGATTTTAATTATATTATTTGTCATATTTAAATCTAGGATTATACTCCCACGTAAATCTTCACTTGTAATATCAAGTCTCAAAATCCATAATCTCTATAATTCATTAGTGTTAAAACAATTTACAACTCACGTCCTCAATTAGTTATATAATCACTAAAACTGTAACATCTTGTTACCACTCCAAATAGAACCAATAGCCATATCATGCAATACATTCCCAATAATGATCGCCATCACATGACAATTTGAATTATAAGACAAATTCTCATGTTTATTATCTCAACGAATTCAATATGTTACACCTCTCAAGTACCATCATAAGTTATTATTCCATTTCGTAACACCATATTATGTGCATACTCAATTTCACTTCAAATCATATTAACATACAACATTACATACCATTTCCATATCCCTTACAAATCATACTGTTCAATCATTCAAGTCGATTCCAACAATTCGTAACATACGTCCCATACAATCCCACACTCATCTCACACGCGCCATTTATTATTGTTATTAATATTAATATTATTTTGAAAACCTTTTGAAAATATTTACTTAGATCGGTCGATTCACGGGCGGTGAAGAGATATGAAGATCTAATCACCTATCCAAGAAGGAAACCCGCTCTGATACCACTTTGTAACACCCCCATAATCCGTTATATTTAAAAATAGAGTTTTCATGTAAATTCGGAATATGGATGTGTCACATTTGAACCAATTGTAGTAGAAGTATTTAAATCATGTAATTCAAAGGGGTAAATGTCATGTGAATTAAAAACCAAAGAGTAAAATCCGATTACAACCAAATCAAATGTTTGCGGAAGCGAATAAGTTTGATGATGCAAAATAAAGATAATTGTCTAAACATTGGTTTCCAATAAAAACAATAACGCGCGCGCTCTCCCGTGGTTCCCACGTCCTAGTTCCTTGGATTACCTGTCACACGATCTGCTCTCACAATAGTGGTCATAGCAGTTCCAATTAAGGACAAAAACAAAAGAGGGTCAACAATAATGTTGAGTAAGGTAAACAATCCAAAAATAAATAAATAAGAGTTTTACTTAAAATTTAGAATTCATAAGAAAGTAGAATATCATTGAGAAGTTCAAGTTTCTAAATAAGGAAATCCGATCCAAAATAGTTAGTCCCTCCAAATCTTAAAACACTTTCCTTCGAAGAAAACATTTCTTCACTTTCTATAGTAAGTAATGGATAGAGGCCGTATGGAGAGGATTCCCTCGCCCTAGTCCGGATAAGACGGGGTTCACCAAACCATGTACAATAAGTGTCCAAAAATCCTGAGTGTGCACACCCCTCCAAGGGCCAACCCCAAGGAGGAAGATAAGAGGACGGGGTCTCGATCAACTAACCCCCACCAAAAGCTCTGTATAGGAGGTCCCCTTTTATTATTTGGGAACAACCTACCCTTCTACCAAACCGTTGAAACCAAAAATCGAAACCCTTTCCAAACAATTAAATCCATTTCTTGAGATTAACCATCTCCATAATTTGTACAAAAGATCAAACGGTTTTGGTTTTCAAACTCTTAAAAGTTATGCGTCCTTTATTATATTTCAACATTTCAAAGGATGGAATAACATCAATTATTTTTCAATATTTCATCACAATAATCCAAACTTATAATAACAACCATTATAAACATTATACACAATATAACATTTGAAACAATACTCAATAGTTCAAGAATAGTGTATGGACAAGCGTTTCCCTTACCTTATGAGCTGGTCTAGAAGTTTAAAGTGGTTTTTCTACAAATCCCGAGTCTACAATATACATAAAGTACCCGTTACTAAATTATTGCAGTCGGTCCTTAACTAGTTCAACTGGTTTTATGCATTTTACTCGGTTTTTTTGTTATGTTTCCATTTTGAACATTTTGTTCCGAGTTTTATTCTTAAGAAAGCGAACTGAGTTCATGATCAGAATATTTAAGAGTATTTTATCAAGTTGGTGCTTTTAGTTTAACAAGTTATAGCTTATACACTTGGTTTATACAAGTTTATTATCTTATATATACTTTACGGTTTTACAAATTCTGAACAGTGACTTCAAAACGTCATAACTCCTTCGTTATTTAGCTTTTTGGGGTAAGACCAGTTAGGTTGGATATTTTAAGATGTCCTAGAACTTTAAGTGTCAAATACTTACAGTCCAAAAACGACTCTAAGGCCTCTGAAAGTTCTGTTTAGTAAAATGTGACGGTTTTCGAGTCACGGTAAGTTTTGGGCTGGTTCGGGTGTTTAAATAGTCGAAATATCGGTTTTCAAAAGGCCAACATGCATGTATCTCATTAAAGTTTATCATAGTCAAATATCAAGAATTTATCTTTAGTATAACTTTATTTACTAGTGGTCTATTCGAAAATGGTAGATTCTCAACTATCAATCTAAAGAACAATATTTTATCAGATTTCCAGATTGTCATTTTGTGTTGCAAATATCATATAAAATCAAATACTCAATATTCTTGGACGAAACCAACTCTAATAGGTCTTGTATTTAGTCTAACAACTTTTATGTATTTACAATGTTAGCCAAAAATAGGTTTAAGATGTACTATTGGTCGGATCTTTAACTAGTGGTCAGAATGTGAGTCACAAAATGTTTTTTAGTATATTACAAAGATTATAAATTCAAATGAGTTGATTCCAAGGCTTAATATACTCTATATTCATTTAAGTTCATTGTGGTAAAAAGGTTTGTCCTCATTAATCATTTAAGTTACTTTTTAAGACATCAATATTGGGACTAACAGATTTGATTGTCCATAATCATGTTCTTTTTGTATGATTTTTCATTTGCAAACGACTCAAGGGATTATGACAAAATTTTGTACACTTATTATAGACAGGAAGACCTACGACACATATTTGTTTCATAGTAATAACACAAGTCTAAGTTGGATTTTTATTCTGTTAATTATCAACCTCCGGATTTGACACTTTGATGATTGTTATGTGTATAGGTTCTTGCATTCATGTATGAAGACTCTTATAGTTCGTTTAAGGGTTTGTTTTACTCAATATTAAGTGTTTAATGAGAATAAAATGCTAAGAGTTTAGTATTTTATTTCTTACAAGGTGAAGATCTTAGTGTATAGGCAAGATCCTCCTCCTAGCTTCTCCTTCACTACTACAAATACAGGCAATAACAACGCCCCATCAACAACGCATACTCACAAAAATAAAGGAAAACCGTTGTGGAATGGAGAATTATTTTTCCGCGGAATTTTATTAAACCTAATAACAACGGTATTAGTTTTTCGAACGTTGTTAATAGTTTTAACAACGGCGTGGACCAAAAGAACCGTTGTAAATAAATTTACAAATAACAACAGTTTATTCTATATCCGTTGTTATTAACTAAGCGCGAAATAAGGAAAAGTAATAACAACGGGTATGAAAAGCCCGTTGTAATAATGTGTTATTAATTTGGCGTAATATTTGGCTTAAATTAATAACAACGGATATCATTTTGTTGTACGTTGTTGTTAGTTGTAACAACGGATATAACTTGTTAACCGTTTTAAATAAAGAACCTAATAACAACGGTGACTATGAATAATAACCGTTGTCAATACTTTTAATAAAGATGAAAAAAACACACAACACTAATAACACTGTACTGCAGATAGTAATATTCTTCCCGTTAAGACATATGAGGCTAAAAAACTAATTAGAGGGGTGGGTATGAAATATGAGAAAATACATGCATGTCCAAATGATTGCGTATTGTATCGAAAAAAATATCAAAACTTAACCAATTGTCCGGTTTGTTTTGAGTGGCGTTATAAGGATAAGGAAGGGATCCCGGCTAAGGTGTTATGGTATTTTCCAGTGATACCAAGATTCATAAGGATGTTTGCGAATAGCAATGATTCAAAAATGTTAACTTGGCATGAAACTGGAAGAATAAATGATGGGAAGCTAAGACACCCGGCAGATGGTATGCAATGGAAATCGTTCGACGCTAAGTATCCCGATTTCGGCATTGAACCTAGAAACTTACGTCTAGCACTGTCCACTGATGGAATGAACCCACATGGAAACATGAGTACCCAACATAGTACTTGGCCAGTAGTGTTGGCAATATACAACTTACCTCCATATGTGTGCATGAAAAGAAAGTACTTGATGTTGTCGTTGTTAATTTCCGGCCCTAAACAACCTGGAAATAATATAGATGTCTATTTGGAACCTCTTTTAGATGATTTGCGAATTTTGTGGGATAGTGGGATAGAAGTATTTGATGCATATAGGAATGAAACTTTCAATTTGAGAGCGATGTTATTGTGTACAATAACCGACTATCCGGCTTATGGCGACCTTTCTGGGCATACGGTGCATGGGAAAGAGGCATGTCCATTGTGTGGGGAGGATATCGAGTCTGAATACTTGAAGTGTTCTCATAAGTATGTGTATTTGGGAAATAGGAGGGGCTTGGATCCTGACCATTGTTATCGCAAGCAGCAGAAAGCATTTAATGGACGTCAAGAACATCGTCAACCTCCTAGAATTTTGAGTGGGCATGAAGTTTATCAGAAAGTAAAGCATATTGAGATAAAATATGGGAAGAAGAACGGCTCTAAATTGTCTACTCGTGGGTATAAGAAAAGATCCATATTTTTTGATAAACTTCCATATTGGCCTGACCTGGAGGTCAGGCATTGCCTCGATTTCATGCACATTGAGAAAAATGTCTGTGATAATATTATCAATACCCTCCTGAATGTTCCCGGTAAAACAAAGGATAACGCCGCAGCTAGGGAAGATATGCAAATGATGGGTATTAGGCTAGAGTTGGCACCACAGAAGAGAGGTAATGGTACATTTTTACCGCCAGCAGCTTATACCCTTTCACGGAATGAGAAAAAAGAGTTTTGTGCATGCTTGAATGGAATTAAAGTGCCACATGGTTATTCGTCCAACATCAAAAGCCTTGTGTCGATGCAAGACCTAAAACTCACCGGGTTAAAGTCACATGATTGCCACACTTTGATGCAACAATTACTATCCGTGGCTATTCGTTCCATTTTACCTGAAAAGGTACGATATGCTATTACCAGATTCTGTCTCTTCTTCCAGTCCATATGCGATAAAGTCATCGATCCCGATGATGCGGATTCATTGCAGGACCTCGTTGTCACCTCTCTTTGTCATTTTGAAATGTATTTTCCACCCTCTTTCTTCACTATCATGATTCACCTGACCACTCACTTGGTTAGGGAGATTTTGTACCTTGGGCCCGTGTACTTGAGATACCAGTATCCTTTCGAAAGATTGATGAAAGTCTACAAGGACTATACATCTAATCGGTATCGTCCAGAAGGTTGTATTGCTGAACGTGCTATATTAGACGAAGCTCTTGCATATTGTTACGCTCATCTCTCCCCTGAGGAGTTAATTGGCGTTCCAAAGAATCGTCATAGTGACTGGATGACCGGAAAAGGTATTAGGGGCCGGGTTGAAAAAATTGTGGCACGTGACATGTTACATTTAGCACATACGTATGTGCTAAACAACGAAGATGAGGTGCAACCTTATATTCAACAACACAAAGATGAGCTCAAATACAATCACCCAAACAAGAGCGAGATGTGGATTGCAAACGAGCATAAGAAGACATTTGGAGAGTGGTTTAGGAATGTTGTCTTGGAGTATAAGAATTTGTATGGTGATGACATCTCTTCTAGGTTACTACGTCTTGGGTTAGGTCCAAATGCCAGGGCCACTTTTTTCAGCGGTTTTGCTATTAATGGTTATTCTTTTTACACCCGCGAGCAAGATGAGTTGAGCACAATGCAAAATAGTGGTGTGAGTTCTGAATTTGAGGCAATGCACTTTGCTACTTCAAAAGATAAAAACCCTATTTGGGGAAAATGCCTTTATTATGGTGTTATTCAAGAAATATTGGTATTAGATTACATTGATTTCACAATACCTCTGTTTCGATGTAACTGGGTTGATAACAACAACAATTGTGTTCGAAAGGATAAAATGGGATTTACGTTGGTCAATTTGGATAAGGTTGGCAATAATAAGGATGATCCTTTCATAATGGCATCCCAAGCTAAACAAGTGTTCTATGTCACCGATCCTATGGATAAGAAGTGGTCTGTTGTACTATCTATATGGAGTAGACGGGGTGCACCCGATAATGGTGGGGATAATGATCAGGATGTCGTGTTTGAGGGAATGGATCACTCTTCCACTGTATCTTATTTCGACAATGTTGACAGTGATCATGATAACATTGAAAGCATCTATATGCGTGATGATCATGGTGAAGGTATTTGGGTTAACGAAGAAACTATGTCGGGCAAGAAACGTCCCCGATCCCAAATTATTTAGCTTTTGGTCATTCATTATACAGTCTCCATGTTTTGGTTTCTGCTGATATTGCAGTGTATAGTGCTTATGATATTGCTGTCTTTGTTGGTTTCTGCTGATTATTATTGCAGTGTATAGTACTTATGATATTGATGTCTCTAATTATAATTAAAAAAAAAAAAAGGTAAGCAACAACAACGGTTGTTAAAAATATACCCGTTGTGGTTAGTAATAACAACGGTTATTAACCATAAACCGTTGTCATAGTGTTTACTAATTACAACGGGTAGACTACTATAACCGTAGTCATTACTCTATCACAAAGGTTTGTTTATGATAACCGTTGTCAATATTTGTAGTAAGGAAACACACAACACTAATAATACGACTGTACTGCAACACAAAAACTCTATCACAAAGCGATCATTTTTCTGTCATCATCTCCCTTATTATTTTTGAATTTGTGAATTTGTGAACTTTCTCTTGAATTTGTGAATGTCATTTCCTGAATGTCGTTTATTATTTTCACCAATTCAATGTCGTTTATTAGCAAATTTGTTGTGTCATTTCCTGAATGTCATTCAATTCTAATTTTGCTTTATCGATTGAATAGCTTTGAATTGAATTAGTTTAATTACTTCTAAACTTAAGTCAAAAAACAAATTAACGTATCAACATTAATATTATTAAATAATAAGTTCAAACGGCGCCACACACAAATGGCGCCAAAACAACAACAACCAAACAACCAAACAACTACAACCAAACAACAACAACAAATTAAATTGAGTCCGGGTAAATCTCCCGGATAGCTGCCACCGCTAGAGCATATGCATCAATCGGGTCAGCCTCGGCCAGAGCCAACCCTTCCCACTGCTCTACCTGGGTCACTTCAACGAGGTCGACCCCATTTGGCCAACGGTAACGGTCATGTTCGGAAGCCACCCATAGATATGGCCCAGGCTGGTGGTCCGTGCTCTCAATAAAATCTTTTCGCCCATGCCCGGCCTTGTCAAACATTCTTGCCAGTTTGAATGCGGACGCACGATGAGCATCCGACATCCCAAACTCGAAAACGAGTTCCCCTGTAAAGTGCCTGCGATGATAATTTGGCCACATCTTCCTGATTAAATAGCCATTTCGAATAAGCGTATCACGGAGTTTTTTGTAACTTTTACACACAACGTAGCCACCCTCAATATGACAAGGCATTTCTTTCATGATGCAAGCATATGGTTTAGTAAAAGTTCCAGACATTTTGTATGGTTGATGTTAGTATTGAGGCTGGGAAATTTTGTATGGTTTAGCAAATATGATATTGATTAGAGTTGGGAATTTTGTATGTGGTTGATAACCTGCTTGTATTGAGGCTGTATTTATAGAGAGTTATTTATTGGAGTTATTTATTCACATGCATGCATTGGTTCACATGAAGGCATTGATTCACATGCATGCATTGGTTCCCAAAACGACTATACATTCACATGCATGCAGTACGTTATTGATTGAGTAAATGTGTGAATATGCAGTCAATGCATTTACTGCAATGTGCAGTCAATGCATTTACTGCAATGTGCAGTAACCCTATCACAACGGTTGTGGTAACGAAAACCGTTGTGGTTAGTAATAACAACGGGTTTTTGTACCAATAACCGTTGTTATTGCGTAATAACAACGGTTTTTGTACCAATAACCGTTGTTATTGCTCAATATTATTATTTTTAATTAAAAGATATTGCAGTCCAAACCCGTGAATAAACAACAGCAGAACCAGCATTGATTAAAGCATCCATTGAACATCATCAATGGCAGCATAACCCCTCTATAAATACAGCCTCAAAACCCCTCCTTTAAATATTCCATAACTACCCTAAAATTAATATCATCAATGGCAGCAGTTAACCTTCCCAACGATGAAACGACCCTTACAAAATTGATTGCAGATGAGGAGGAGGCTCTTGCCGTAGTTCCCGCTGATCATCACCCATTGATTAAAGGATCCATTGAACATCGAAGGGATTATTGGATTAAGAGGCGTGAAGCAGTCCGACTTGTCAACCAAGCGTCGTCATCATCATCGTCCTCTGTCTACCCACGTCGGCCTTATACTCGGAGGTTGGATGCCGCAAGAGATATGTTGAGCTGTACCCGTCCTACCTTATCTCCACATGCAAGACGTGTACTTGCAGGCATTGAATCTGTTATTGCAAAATACGAGGTTAATGATCCGGAAGTCATCAGTATCATCAATATTGTTCCGGATTGTTGGTGGCAGTGTGAGAAAAGCTTTTTACTCTTAACCGGAATTGTTCCGGATTATTTAACATCTTTATTTATTTGATGTCGGATGAATGTAATGTACTTTAATATAAAATCTAGGTTATTCCTAATGAAATCAATGAGAAAGAATGTTGTTTAAAGTGTTTGAATTGATGTTCAATATTTTGATGTTTGATCAATATATAGCGATAATCTACTATATATATATATAGAAGTATATAAAAAAGGGTTTAGGGTTTAGTGTGACACCCTCAAATTTGCGGAAAGAATAAAAAATAATTTAACTAAGTAAAAGAATAGAATACATAACGAAGGTGTCATAAATAAAAAGGTTCATTACAAAACGCAAATAATATTATACAAAAGAAATATACAAGACGGGAGACATATCTCCCGTATAAATACGGAAATAAAAAGAGTATCTAATAATATACAATCTAAGAACTGAATATAGGTCCAAGGTAAATACTTCGCTCGCTAGCTCGTCAATGTACCCAATGTATGCATCACAAACCTGCCAACCGCATTAAATATAAACACGGAAGCCACAGTCAGTGGGGAGTAACTCCGAGTTCTCCCAGCCACGAAATGTCGAGTTTAATTAAACATGAATAACATAAAAGCAATGTACATGGAAAATACAAAACCTTAACATATATGATATGCTTTTCATGTTATGAAACAATTAACTAACATATAACCTAGCATATGAAAGCTATCATGTGAATCCGATAATAAACTATAACACGAGGTAGGGAAGCTGGTATGCTAGCTCAGAGGTTACCGTTAACATGGCAATGATACACTCAAACCCTAATCAAACATAATATCATGTGAATCAGTTAACAACCGGTAATCCAAACTATATCAACCTTAGCCGGCTTGCATCTCACCTTCTAAGATTCATAGAATCATACAAACATGAAAGACCAATACGTCTACAAACAGGCATAAGTTCTTAGCACAGTCAATAGTCGACTTCTGTAACTCGAGGCTATACCACAAGGTAGGAAAACATCCTAGTCCTAGACTGATCAGACCTAGCGACAACAGCTAACCCATTCCCTGTCTCATGACCAAAAGTACATGAGAATCTCTACTAGGAGACCCCCTAAGCAGAGTTGGCTAGTACTTAAGCTGGCTCCATTCCCAAAGTGGAAGCAATTAGGCAGCCATGCTCCAACTTGGAGATAAACCCCCCAGGCCGGAACACAAAAGCTATCAAGCAGTGAACTATATACTCGTTAAAGATAGTAAGGCCTATCCATGTCATGGTCCAAGATACTTATTTAGAATTAGAATGGTCAAGACGCCATATACTCATAATTCTCTATGGGTACTTAGTCAACACGACACATATCATACAATTAAACAGTCACGGGAAAAACTTCCTATCATGTGACTAATTGCATATAAATCATATTCCAAATATCATATCGCCTCATATCTACTAAGGCTAATTTATTAATTAAATACTACCTTACTTGAAGACAAATCCCCGACCCGAGTCCCGCGACGGGTCATCAGTCAAAACGGGGCTGACTAGATCTTAGTTTGACCAAACCCGTTTGGTCAAACCGGCTAGAAACAAAGTCTTTACCAATTAGACTTGAACATAAAAATCATCATATTCATTACATGTTTATTTTATTAAAACTTCTAACATGTGAAATATTAAAACTTACGAAAAACCCGCTTGACTTAAAGGATATCAAATTTAACTATAATCTCGTATTATAATTTCTAACATGTGAGAAATAATAATTTTATGAAAAACCTTTTTAATTAAATATTTTACTTATGAACATTTCCCACTTGCTAAATATTACAAAACACGATAAAATGGCAATAACTCAAAAACCGTCACAAGACCAAGGAAGGGACCCACGGCCGGATTTGGGCCGGACAATACATGGGCCTGGACTGGGCCCACGGACTGATTTGGGCTAATTTGGGCTGATTTGATCGACTTTACTAAAAACCGTTTCTTAATATTTCCCGCATGCTTAACATATTTAAAACCCGTCAAGATAACAACAAAACAATCAAGTATCGACACAACACCCAAGGACCATCCCCGGACCAAATCCAGACCGGGCTGGACCGGCCTGAACCGGCCTGAACCGGGCCTGAACCGGCCGGTTTGGGCTGGTTTTTCCGGCCACCTTATTCGGCCACCACCACCAATCACACCAAATTATTTCTAACATGTTTTAATTAATCAACAACCATTTTAACATCCAATTCAACCATCATTCATACAAAAATCATGGTTATAAATAAATCATACAAATATGTCAAGAACACTAACATATTAAAAATTCCATACAACATATAAATCATACTACTTATCATGTTACTACTAAAAATCATAAGTAACAATAATATGAACTAAAACAAAAGATTTGTGACATTAATTCGTCGAGTAAATCGGAATTGTTACCTTAGCTAGCAAAATCAGGTAGCACAAAAAAAATAAGAACTAAGAAAATAAGAAACCCGTCTTCTAATCTTCTCCTAAAATATACGAGTCACAAAACTCGTCTTCAAAATCTTCCCCTATAAGAAATGACAAGAAAAATATTTGTTAGAATTAAAACTTGATTTTCCATAATTAAAGTGTTGAAAACGATTTTGTCGGAATTGAAAATAAACCGTACTTGAAGATAGAGAGCGAAGAGGAGATTCTAGAAATATAAGTTAGGACGGATTTGAATAAGAAATGAAGGTTTTATGACGATTTTGCTCAAGAACGACGAAGAACGACGAAGAACGATGAAGAACGATTAAAGAAAGTGTTAATTAGATCTTAATTTGATTTATTGTAAAATGAAAAGGTAGTTAGTGAGTAAGTGTGGTGAGTGAGCCGTGTACATATAGAGGAAATATGGAGTCGGGTTTTGAAATTGTTGTTACGGAATTGACTCGGGTTTAATAATTATATTACGGTAATTGATTAGATATAATTAGATATTAAGTTAATTAAACCAAATATCTAGATATTATGTTATTGTAATGAAAAGAAAGGAAAATATCTAGCTCTAAGAGAGGGGAAAGAGCCGTGAGAAATAGGTAGTAGTCGGATCTGTTTTTGAGCGATTTGCGTAATTTTCGTTAACGGATCGATAAAGTTATAAATATCTTAGATATTATTATTAGTTTAATCATATTAATTTAAAATATCTAAAGTGAGTGGAAAAAGGTGACATGGGCGTGTGACTCATGCCAAAGTCGGGTTTCGGGTTTGTTTCGGGATTTAAGATGACTCGGGAATAGTTAAATGACGTTCGGGTTAAAACCGTAAAAGTTATTCTTTAATTCCAAATAAATTCAAAATAATTATATTAAATTTTCATAAATCCAAATAAATCTTAATAAAAATAAATTAAAAATATTATTTTTTTAAATAAAATTTCGGTCTTCAAAATTACAAGGCGAGTCGGAAAAGTCAACGAATAGTCAAAGTTGATTTAAAAACGGGATTCTCATGGAATCTCTCAAAAATTCCAAATACGAACTCGGAATTTCAAAATTCAACTGGAAACAATAAATTCCACTTTAAAACTTAAACAGACTGAAAAGTATCCTTAAGATATTTTACTAGACAAATTGGGTACTTTTCGGGTTGTTACAGTTCTATTGGTATCGATTCCTCTTTTAATTCATTTTTACTAGCAAATCATTTCAATATTCCAATTTTATTTATTATATTTACATGATGATAATCTTACAATACTAGATTTAGTTTATGTGATAGAATAAATTAAGAGGAAAATAATAAGCAAAATTAAACTACGAAATAAAAGTACTAAAATGACTAAGGTGATCAAGATTATATTAGTAACGATTCTAATGATGAATTTTACGATGATTATTATATAAATAGGCGAAATAAAAGATGACATATTAAACGATATTTTGGTTTCAACAAGATTACTTTTATATGGATTTCCTACCAACAATAATATAAAAACAAGACTAATGAGGTTATAGTTCATGATGATGAAAACAATACAACTGACATAAGTACTATAAATGAGAACAATGATGTCGGAAATTTCGTGAATAAAGGATAGAAAATTACCGGGATTAGAGTACAATTATGTAATAAAGAAAGCAAAGAACAAATATCCAACCCAATATAATGACAAATGCTTATTGAAACACTAGAGAAGTACTTGGAAATTGCTATAAAATAGTCTAAGATTGCATAAACTATAAACTATAATCTAAAACTTATATGAAAGAAATATGTAATGTGTTATGATTGTATGCTAATTGTGTGTCAATTGTGTGTTTTCTCATGAGATGATCCTTGGCTTTTATAGAGCTGCATAGTTGATCATCTGCGTCCAAATTCGTACCCTAGACAAAGCAATAAACATCCTCATTAAAGCTTGGTAGAAGAAGAGCCAAGAGATGTTCATCAGCAGACATACCCGATCGGGTATGTGGTAAATCCGAACGGGTATGTAACCCTGATGGATTTTTTCGTCTCTTCCAATTTATTCTTTGGGCACAGAATCCTATGCCTTGGTCTTGGTCAATGCAACACGTAATTGGGCTTGGGCTAGTCTTCCTTTGACTTGGGTTGATGTTTTCCTTTGAGAAACAAAGTCAAAGTCCAAGATGAGTCCACTTGAGGAAGGATGTAGCGGAATCGTAGTCAAATCGTGAAATTGTTATCACCAGTTCCTCGAAAACTTGTATTCTAGTGCCCTTGCTCCATAAAGTAAGAAAATATAGCAAAACCGCTTCATTTCCTTAAAATGAGACAAAGCACGCAAAACAACTAGAATAGCAATATTAGCTCGTTAATCACTTAACAAAGTGCATAAATCATATAGAAATCGAGCTAAAACGGGGGATAAATTAGTACAAAATATCGCTTATCAATCTTCTAGAATTGAACAATGTAAAATAAATGCTGCTAGGACAACCAACATATCTTTAGTTCACTCTCGTTTTGCTCATAGTTCTTTCGAAAAGCTTTCTCATGTACCTGGTGTTAATTTCAAAGGAATTAATGAGTTTCATTGTGAGACTTGTATTCTTGCTAAACATCATGCTTTACCTTTTCCTAAAAGTACTTCTTATGCTCAGAATTGTTTTAATTTAATTCATGTGGATGTTTGGGGACCCTATAAGGCTCAATCTATTTCTGGTGCACAATCTTTTCTCACAATCTTAGATGACCATTCCAGGAATACATGGACCTTTTAGATTCAAAATAAGACTCAAGTTCCAGCATTTATTAAAGGTTTTGTTGCATATGCTGAGAATCCGTTTAATGCTAAGGTTAAAGTAGTAAGGTCTGATAATGGGACAAAGTTTTTTCAAGTGCATTGTAAGGATTTTTTTAGAGGAAAGGGTATTATACATCAGAGGAGTATTGTTGGGAGGCCTCAGCAAAATGGACGTGTAGAGAAAAAGCATAGGCATTTACTTGAGGTTGCTAGGGCACTAAAAACTCAATCTAATGTTCCACTGAAGTTTTGGGGTGATTGTCTATTAACAGCTACTTATTTGATTAATAAGATGCCTACAATGATTCTGAAGTGGAAATCTCCTTATGAAGTATTGTTTGGGACAGTGCCTACCTATGGGGAGTTAAGGGTTTTTGGCACTTTGTGTTATGTTACAATGCCTCCTACTTCCACAGACAAGTTACAGGGTAGAGCTAGGAAGTGCATGTTCATTGGTTACCATCTCATCAAAAGGGTTATAAATTATATGACCTTGATAGACATAAGGTCTTCACTAATAGGGATGTTGTATTTAAAGAGGACATTTTCCCTTACAAGACTTCTTTTATCTCACGATCAAAAGAGATTTTATCTGTTGCACATCAAGATGCTGATTTCTTATGTGCCCTGGATGCATCTACTTATGTACCTGCTAATCCTTCTTTGCATATTAGTCATGCACCTCTTGATTCAGAGGTTCATATCACCGTTGTAACACCCGTAAATGTACCCTATTTTTATAGAGAAAATATTTTACGGTTACTTTTCAGTGAAATTTAGTTTTAATCGTAAATTTAATTTTCCGAGTCGAATTTAGAATTTCCGAGTTCGTATTTGGAATTTCCGCGAGATTCCATGAGAATCCCGTCTGAAGGCGAGTTTGACTTTTGTTGACTTTTTCCTTACATAACTCATACTACCTCCCTTAACCTAGTTCATACACAAACACAATTCAACTTTTCTTCTTCCTTAAGCAAACCAAAACCCTTGCCTCCATAATCTTTCCATTCTTAGAATCATCTTATCTCACTCGTTTCTTGCTTAAATTCACGTAAGTTCGTCTTATTCTTCCCCTCTTATCTTCTTCTATCCGTATTGGTAATAAAATTACCGTCTTTCTCGCTTTTTAAATTATCCGTCTTTCTCAAGGTGAATGATATTCATCTTTTATTATCTAATTGTATGTAGGTGGAGACTAGAAAGGTTTAGAATCGATTAAAGTCGCGAAAAAGGTAACGGTGAAGGGTTACTCGATATCATTTACGTGTTTTACATGCTTTATATGCTAGAATTCGTATTTAGAATACGATTAGAAAGCTTAGGATTCATGTTATGGATGATGATTGTTGATATTTGATGATTGTTGATGATGAATATTGATGATTGATAATTATTAGAAATGAATTATGAGAATTGGAAATGATAGGATTGAATTTATGTTGAAGGCTCTCGGGTGAATTGGTAACTCATGTCACGGGCGTGAAATACAAGTCACGGTCGTGACTTGTGCAGTTTCACTTCACTGACCCCTTTTCGTAAAATGATCATATCTCCTTCGTTACTTGCTTGTTTTGGGCTTGTGACATACGTTGGAACTGTAAGAGGATAAGCTATCACCTCAACTTAGAATTTCTGTATTTGCATGTCTAGAACTCTAGCTATGACAGTTTGAAGTGAACCCTTGTTTTAGTTAGTTTCCAAACTTGTTGTTTTGGAGAGGTATCTATGTTTCTTATTTATTATGCTTCTTAAACTTGGTTTAATGCTTATGTATCATGTATTGATTCATGTTTATCATATTTACATTTATATAATGCCATATTCACATGTTTTGTGACGATTTTTGGTATGTCCCACTTTGAGTCGGTTTTTACAAATGATACGGTTTGAGCACTATTTTGTCTTGTGCTTTGTACTCTCATTCCTTGGCTACCTCCACGTTCGTAAGGCTGGAATGTCGGAACGAGGAGGTATATTCCTACTGCATTAATTGCATGGGTAGTGGGCATACGACGACGTTGTTGGGAGTTGACGCTATGCGTGATCG
>JAIUZE010018091.1:0-27790 GCA_022085475.1 Heliosperma pusillum
AAACTTATGAGCATGTAAAAGGCTTGATTAATTTCGAGCAAACAACTACTACTCATGCAGCTATAAATGGTTTCATTTGACATCTTCTGACGATAAGATTATCCATTCCCACATATATTGTAGCCACTACTGACTACTCCATACTCCATAAACATTTTTTCTTGGTGGGCATTTTTTTCTGACATTTCAGTGTATATTGATGGATCACACTACACCAATAAAACAATTACAATTCTCTTTTAATCCCCAAATTGCTACACCATTAATATCATTATTCATAAGTTCATAACAATTGAACAAAGTACAACCCAGTTGAATTATGCTAATAATACAACCAAAATCATGCATAAAAAATGTACCAATATTAATATGATTGACCAGTTTTAATGAAACATCAATATGATTTCTAACAAAATGTACCAATATTAATATGATTGACCAGTTTGAATGAAACATCAATATGATTAACAAAATGTACCAAAATTATGAAACCAGGTAAGATCATTCTAAACAAATACCTCATATAAGTTTATCATGCGACAATAAGTCGGTGCAGCAAAGTAATATTACGATTTCATCAAACCAATAATAACATGGGTTTTGCTGCTACCATTAGAGTATATATTCTAATATTATTTGCACATACTTGGTGTAATTCTTAGTATGTTATTTGTCTTACACTGAAAAAATAATTTAGGTATGGTGAATATAATACCTATAAATAGTAGAATGGTCTCATATCGAAAAATTACACAAAGTAAGGTGATTTTATGATTAAAAATATGAGTCTTTTGCGTAGTGTCTATCAGAGTCCTTAAGAATATAATCGTACGTATATCAAAATCTTCATCAAAAATTAATTTAGGAAAATATCATAAATAATATCAATAAAACATTAATTATTTTATAAAAAAATATGGTGTGTCACTTAGTAAGTTAGTATGATATTTATCACACATTAAAATTGTAAATAATACAATTGTCCCACATCATGTATTATTATCTCCACATTAGTTAAACTTACATCATTAAAATTAATAAAGTGAAAAATCTTTTAATTATTCAAATATACATTCCCTATATTATATTCAAGTGGTGTTTATAATTTTTATATAAAAAATTTTACATTTCATTTCACATAAAAAATATTATAAAAATGAGTCATCCTTTGAACTTAGATATCAACCAAAAATCTTTTGAATATCTTAAGTATTACCTTACAAGGCTTTTAAAAGTTTGTACTATTATCTTCATCTTAATGGTGTATTACTTAATATGTTATTTGTCCCACATTGAAAAATAATGTAGGTGTGGTGAATAAATTACATATAAATAAAAGAATTGTCCCACATTGGAAAAATATCATAAACTGGGCTGATCATGTGATTATAAATAGAAATCGTCCTTGAAACTTAGATATCAACCTAAGATCATTTAAGTCTCTCAAATATTATTTTAGAGAGCTCTTAAAATTTTGTATTAATTATGAAAAAAATATAAATAGATCCGTGGTAAAAAAAAAAAGGATATCATACTTGGTGTAATTCTTAGCATGTTATTTATCTCACATTGAAAAATAATATAGGTGTAATGAATATACTATCTATAAATAGTAGAATTGTCCCATATAAGACAATTACCATAACGCAGTGATCTCATGATTACAAATATGAGTCATATTAGGAACTTATGTATCAAACCAAAATCTTTTGAGTCTCTTAAGTATTGTCTTAGAGAGCTTAATTCTTAGGTTATTTGGATCATTTTTTTGTTGTGAATGTATCAATAAAAACATATGTACCCTGATGGTCTAAAATACGGTGTCGTTAATTCCGCAAATTAGCTAAATCAAATAACAATTTATAAAACCAAATCTAGACTCAAACCAACCTAAATAAAAGGGTAGTAAGGGTAAGAAAAGGATCGAACCCAAGGGAAAGCGGTATTAGCTAAAATAATCCAATCTAGACTCTTGCAAAACATCAATTGACAAAATTAATGACTCTAATCATAAATTGAGACACTAATTACTAATTAAGATACTAATCAAAACAAAGACTTAAATTAATTACAAACTATGATATTCACAATGGAAAACATGTAGATAACAAATAAGGAGAAAGTTTTTCATGAGAAATGATTATCAAGTCTAAAATTACTAACAACAACTAAATACTCAAAGATTCAAATATGGAGATATAACTTAGTGCAATTATCCCAAGTTCCCCCACAATTAACATAGTAAAGACCCTTCTTTCCTTCCTTTCTCTAATTATCTATTACAAACTTCTAAGAACTAGCCACAAATGAATTAAACCATCCATAAATGACTCAATACAACTAAACCCATACTTATTAAAACATAAGCATAAATAAAGATGCAAGCTTTAAGCACAAAACCATAGAAACATGCTAGAATCATGTAATAAAACATTAAACCATGTCCTAAATACACAATAACCCAAATTCCACTCAAAAGATTCCAACTTTTAAACCAAAGTTACAATCTTTCAAAGTGGCTTCAACAAATACCAAGACAAATCAACCAAATTCATCAAGACAAAGCAATTTAATCAAACAAACAATTACTAAGATGGTTAGTCTTAACAATAATTCATTCAACAATGAAATTCAAACATAGGAAAATGGAATTAAATAGATAAGGAAGGATTAAAAAGGCCTTACAATGCTAAAAGGGAAGAACTTGTTCAAATTACACTAAGCAAAGAAAGATTAGCTACCCATAGTCTTCATATTACAACCAATTTCTAAATAAAACCAAATTACAAGAGCCAAAGTTGAAGAACAAAGTAGAGAAAATTCTAAGGAAAATATGATGTTTCAATGTTGTATGCTTGATGCCCCCTCTCTCTCTTCAGTTTTCTTCTTTTATACCCTTGGTCCGCAAACCTAGGGGCCTTGAAAGGTGGGCTTCCAAAAGACAAGACGAGAAAATGAAGAAATCCCGTGCTGAGAAATGACGCAGGCTGCGTCCTACGACGCAGGCTGCGTCGTGATGACGCAGGCTGCGTCTGTTGGAGTCGTGTCCTCCACAGTTAGTGCAATAACATAAATAAATCTCTGTAGGTTCACAGGGTATACTTTGTATTGTAATCAGTTGATTAACGTTTATCGATAACGGTTGGCTTGCTAGATAAGTTTGACGTTATCGTCATACAGATGGCGGTGATCAACTGGTTCCTAAAAGTCACACCTAAAGGATGTGATTGAGAGATGTGATTATTTGAGAAAATAATCATATTGATGCCTTATTAAATGACTAAAAGGTTAGTCGGTGTTTTTTGACTAAAAGGTTAGTCAATGTGATGTTGATATAATTATTTAATAACGATTAAATAATGTTAGCTAAGACGAATTAACTGTAATTCGTAAATTGAATATAAAAGGTTATATTTAATTGTTGTATAATGTAAGCTAATTAAACATAAACCGTTATAATTAATTGGAAAATTATAAATATACGGATATTTATAATTAATGATATATTATAATGTCGGTCTTTGACAAATGACGATTATAATATATTACATTATATTAAAAGCTAAAATGACCGGAAAAAGTGTCCAGATACACTCGGGTTTTTCCGGTCAATGGGTAGTTATTTGAGGAGACTAAATCTCCTCATATAATACCTTGGAGTGCCGTGAGCATAGGGAGGAGGAGGAAAAAAATTCTAACCTAATTTTCTACTCTCTTGTGCCTCCATCACACAATATCACAAAAACCTAAAAAGTTAACTGTAACTTTGACTCGATCTATCTTGGGTGACACGATTAGGAGGATATCTACTTTGATATCTGTTCTTAGGCCGAATTTTGCTAGGACCAAAGGTTAAATTCGCTTTCTCTATATTTTATATCGTTTTCATATTAATGACTTGCAATTCATATTATATAATTTTGATATAATCCTAAATTTTATGGGGATGTAAACAGTTATTTCCCACATTTAATTGTTGCTAAAATTATGCCATTAATCTTTTTAAATTCATTTCAAATTACAAATTGGTCTTTGAAATTATAGTATTTTAATTTTGTAGATCTATGTACCTCACATGTTTTGCATGTTCAAATTTCCAGTTTTTTCCTTGCATTTTTAATAAACTTTTCTAGTAATTTTTTTGCTTTTTGCCCATCTTCTACTTTCTTTTCTAATTTTCTTAATCATAGTTAACACAGTTTATAAGACCAATTCAATCATATCAAATTTTTATAGTAATTGTTTTCATTTTTAGTTATAACTGCTTAATTATTGTGTCTTCATTTTGATTTTTTATTCAATTTAATAAATTGGTGCCTAATAATAAGAATTGTTTTCCAAATTTGATTGATAAATAGAAAAAAAAAATAAGAAAATTATCCTTTTAACTTTCTCTAATATTAATAAACTATAATATTAATCTTATATAATTAACATATACGACATTCGATCTTAATTAATGGCATAAAACGATATTGGATGTAAATTGGTGACATAAAAGTTAGTATTTGTATTGTATTTTAATGTTCTATGTACATATAACATGTATCAAAACTATTAAATCATTCAATGCAAGTGGGTGGGCCCCACTGAAATATATCTTTGAAAAATTGACTTTCAATCACAGGCTGACACGTCAGCTATGTGGTTTGTTTTTAATAAATAAGGATAATTAAACTATAATCTTTTTATTACACTCAAAATTATGATTTTTGCATTATGATAAAATCAAATTGCTATTATTTTTTCACTATAATAAAATAATATTTTTATTAATATTTCATAAAACAATAAATATTACTTTAGATAATAGCTTGACACATACTTATTATTAGCTTCATGACAAAAAAAAAATCATCATAATAATTGCAGAAAAATCATATAATGAAATCCCTAGTTTTATGGTAAAAAAAAAAAGTATTTCCATAAAAAAAAAATTCATAACTTTAATCAATTCTCTTTTATTAGTTTTCCAATTCATTTTTTTTGTTTCATGTAAAAATACAATGGAGTGAAATATTAAATATTAATGCTGATGAGGTTCAATTTAAAAAATATAAATATTAAATAATACCTTACAAAATAAGAATTCTATATATATCGCGCATGCATGCACGGGTACTATACTTGTATATCTAATAAGTTAACAATTTAATACTAGTAGTAACTAATTAATAGTGGTCCATAACTAGTACGTAAAGGCTACACATACCAAATGTGTATGATTTTTTTCATACACAACGAATAAGAATGTGACACGTGGCATTTATGTTTTATTTGAACTTATTAGATTACGGTTATGTTAGTCATTTTACATGTGTAGTTAGTTGTTACTTTAATTAACTTACCCATATTTATGGAAGTTTTAATTCCTTGTTTATTATATATTATTTATTTTTCGTTTATAAACTTCGTTTGTTAAAGTTCTATAGTTACATTTTAATATGGAATCATTAATCTTATATGTTCATTTTTTCGTGTTTTTTTGTAATAATTGGGTAGAAAACTTATTCGTTTATAAAAAATATCGATCCACCCTATTATTTGATGTTGCAACTAATTTTATTTCATTTTAATATTTGTTTTCTCAAGTATATTCACTGTCACATATTATTCATTTATTATTAGATATATATTCCATTTTTTACATATTTTTTTAAGTATATTTACAATATTTATATTATCTTTAGATCATATATTTAGTTTATTTTCTTTTTATTGTATAATCATAAACATATCATAAAATCTATTAATTATAGGAAGTTGATTAATTGTCGATAATCTTTGTTATATATTTGTATTTAAGGAAAATCTCCTAAAAATATAACTAAAAAGACTTCCTAGACATTTCAAAAGATCTTTGCTAAAATTATGCTGACAAAAATTTCAAAAATGGAGCTTTATAAGATGATAAACAATAACTTTTCTATATATTAAAAAATTTAAAATTTTTTTTACAATATGTATAACTTATACTTATAAATTTTTATTCACATATTTTATTAATGTAGTAACTATAAATTAAAATGAAAAATAAATGAATACATATTAAAAATAAAATGAAAATGAACAAACTAATTAATTTTATAAATGGAAAAAGTTATCATAATCCTCTGGTTTTTAAAACCCAAACATTTCAAACCTTCTCAGTAAGCCACGTCATCAGTTCAGTTTATTTTTTAAATCTTTTTCCACATATACCCACCACTATTAAACAATATTTATCGTTGAAGTCAAGTTTAAATTAGTCGTAAATCAATGTCTTACTCTGTCTTCAAGAATTACGATGCATACGAATATCTTTTATTTATATTTTTTTAATTGGTGGAAATCAAATTATTATTATACTGCAATTTTTTTGCATCTCAAGACATCGATAATAGTTTGTCGAGACGATTCTACGCTAATTTTTTTTTAAAAAATCAAACATATTGAACCAAGAAAAAAGTCGTTTTGTTAACATAATTATGTTAAACAGAATACATAAAATTTTTGTTAGTAGTTTGTATAATGTAATTGGGACCACTTTCAACACAGTTCCAGTTTAATTCATTCATGTGCGTTTGAAAACTATGATGAACATTATTGACATACAAATTTTCCAAATAAACATCCAACTTTATAATAGTTAAGTTATATATATATTAAATTACATTGATGTGTCCAAATATACGAAAATGTAATTAATTATTAAATGACTTGAAACGAAAAAAATTGCAAAAGTATGTGCCTAAAAGTATAATACATTGTTTCTACTTCTAATATACATCGGTATTATTTAAACTACTAATATCAAAAAAAATGACTCAAAACAACGAAAAAAACGACGAAAATAACTCATATAGAAAATATATTTGGCTAATTCCATAAACTACTAATTTAGTGTCAAAGCGCCTTACACGGGAATTATTATTTGTAAAATATATTTGGTTTATTCCATAAATTTCACCCAATTATATCGTGTATATTTTGTTAAATAAGTCTTGCTTGTGACGGGGCGACCCGTCGCAAGCTTGCGACGGGTCAAATCCCCCTTACAAAGAGCAAGTGACAAGGCAAGTGGGGGGCTCCATTTGCACCCACTTGCCCCCCACTTGTTCTTTGTGAGGGGGATTTGACCCGTCGCAAGCTTGCGACGGGTAGGTCCGTCACAAATGAGAATTTGTGTATTTTATTAATAATATCTTTACTATTTTTCATAAAAACATCCCCGTGCAATTTTGCACGGGGTTAAAACTAGTAAAGAAATAAAAACTTTCTTAAATATAGTTAACTTAATTAATGAAATAGGTAACTAGAAAAATGACTGAGTTAACCCTAATCTAACCACTTCAAATTAAAATACAAATGTCACATGTCCTATTGTAATTGGTTGTGTATGAAAATTGTCTAGTATAGAAAGCTAAGGAAAAGAATTGTAAAAGAAGCCAAACGCACAACATCCAACGCATAACTGTTACACACTAACTCTCGGCGGCTGGCCCAACCCTGGGCGGATGGTCAGCGGCTAGCCCAGATGGTAGGCAACTCTCCTCCTAAGATTCCTGCCTCTGAACTTGCAGGCGGTCTCCGGCAACCCTGGGCGGCTCGCCTGGTCAGTTATGCCTCGTCATTCCTCTTCTTCCTTCTTTTTGGATCATTATCACTAAGCTCTACTCCACTTCCGACTTCATCAAACTTTAAAGCTCTAACTTGGTTTTCCTCGCAAACTTATATAGTCGGAGCAATTTGGTACAGATCGACAAAAAATATGAAATAACCTGTAAACAATTGGATGTAATTGTATATTGCATTGATAAATAATATGATACAAAGAGGTGGTATTTATACAAGATATATTGCCTTGCTATACAAGAATACAATCTAGGAAATATACTATAAACAATATATGGAAAACTAAATATTAACATAAACTAATAGAAGATATAGACAAGATATTAAGAAATATCTTTAACACGCTCCCGCAAGATGGACGAGTTGAAAGCAAGACCAATCTTGTAGAGCAGAAAACGATGATGGGACCGTAGCAATGGTTTGGTTAGAACATCAGCAAGTTGATCATCACCGGAGATGTGTTGGACGCGAAGCGAACCTTGTTGAACCCGCTCACGAACAAAATGGAAGGCAAGAGCCAAGTGTTTCATACGGGAATGAAAGACGGGATTTGCAGAATAGTGAGTAGCACTTAAATTATCGCAATAAATAACTGGAGAACCAGAGGGAAGAACCCGAAGCTCAGTAAGGAGAGATTGTAACCAAGTGAGCTCAGAGGTAGTGTCGGCAATAGCACGAAATTCAGCTTCAGTGGAGGAACGAGCAAGAGCTCGTTGTTTCTTGGACGCCCAAGACAATGGATTACGGCCGAGATAGGTTATATAACCGTAATTGGAGACAAAAGAATCCTTGTCACCCGCCCAATCCGCATCACAAAAGGCATGAAGACGATGGGGCGAGGAACAAAACAGTTGAAGGCCAACATTACACGTACCATTAAGGTACCGTAGCACACGTTTGAGGGCAGCCCAATGAAGGTCCGTGGGATTTGTCATATATTGAGACAATTTGTTGACACTAAAGGCAATATCAGGACGAGTAAAAGACAAGTATTGAAGGGAGCCAATGATGGCTCGATAGTCGGTTGGGTTAGAAATGGGTGAGCCACCATCACGGGTTAGTGGTGGAGATGGTGCCATAGGTGTGGGAAATGGTTTAGCATCATGCATATGAAATTTTTCTAGTATATCATAGATATATTTTGATTGGGTAAGTAGTAAACTATGGGGGTTGGGTGTAACTTCGACTCCTAAAAGGTAGGAAAGGTTGCCGAGATCTTTGAGTGAAAATTTTGAGGAAAGTGATGTAATAAACGAGTTAACATGAGTGATGTCGGGGCCAGTGATAATATCATCCACATAAACGAGAAGATATAGGGTGAAATATTTGGAGTGTAGGTAAAATAGTGATGGGTCGGCCAAGGAGCTAGTAAATCCCGAGGCAAGGAGAAATTTTTTGAGTGTAGGGTACCAAGCTCTAGGAGCCTGTTTGAGACCGTAAATGGCTTTGGTGAGTTTGCAGACATAAGTGGGTTTGTCGGGATGAATAAACCCCGGTGCTTGTGACATATAAACATCGTCGGTTAAGGTGCCTTGAAGGAAGGCATTATTGACGTCCAATTTGCGTAGGCGCCACCCATGTGCAAGAGCAAGAGATAGAATGGTACGTACCGTGGCTGGTTTGACGACCGGACTGAATGTGTCCGAGTAGTCAATACCAGGTCGTTGAAGAAATCCTTTGGCGACGAGACGAGCTTTGTATTTTTCAATTGTGTTGTCGGGTTTGTATTTAATGCGAAATATCCATTTACATCCAATTATATTCATGGTGGGTTGGGGAGGGACAAGTGTCCAGGTGGCATTGTGTTGGAGAGCATCGAACTCAAGTTGCATAGCATCCCGCCATAGGGGGTCAATCAAGGCTTGTTTGACAGTTTTGGGTAGGCGAGAAGGGGAAGTAACGGTGGCCAAGTTGGCATATTTGGGGTTGGGGACACGAATGTTGTGGGAAAGACGGGTTCCATGGGGATGAGTGGGTGGTGGGGGAGGAGGAGGTGGGGGAGGTGGGGGAGCTGCAATAGGGGACTGTGCAGGGGATGAGGCAGGGGAGGTGACAGGGGATACGGCAGGGGAGTGGGCAGGGGAAGTGGTAGGGGAATGAGCAGGGGAAGGGGGGGTGGCAAAGGAGGTGAGGAGGGTGAGACGAGGGTGGACGACCAGTCACGGGCGGAGAGGGGGCTGGTGAATTGGAGGTGGTTGTGAGTCGTGGGTAGGGAAAGGTAGACTCAATGAATTTGGCATGTCGGGAAACGCTGATTTTAGAGGTAATGGGGTCAAGGCAATAGTAAGCACTTTGCGTTGGAGAATATCCTACTAAGATGCACGGGGTGGAACGCGGTTCCAATTTGTGGTGAGTGTAGGAACGGAGCCAAGGGTAGCATAGACAACCGAAGCATCAGAGTTTGGAGAAGTTGGGATTGAACCTAAAGAGCCGAGAAAACGGTGAGGAGTGTTCTAATGTGGGTGTTGGTAAGCGATTTATTAAATATGTGGCTGTGGCAAAGGCGTGAGGCCAGTGAGTTGTGGGCAGGGAAGCATGTGTGAGTAAGGAGAGACCAGTTTCAACAATATGACGGTGACGACGTTCAGAGTACCCATTGAGTTCAGGCGTGTGAGGAGGAGTAGTAAGGTGACTAATTCCGTTGGCTACAAGTGTGTGAGCGAGTTTAATATATTCACCTCCATTGTCAGAGTATACTTGTAATATGGGTCGATTAAAATATTTTTCAACTAATGTGCGGAAGCGAATAAACATTTGCGTAGCATCAGATTTTAATTTCATCGGATAAAACCAAATAAACTTAGTGAAGAACCAAATAAACTTAGTGAAGTGATCAACAAAGATAATGTAGTATTTAAATCTGTCATAAGACATGATAGGAGAAGACCAAACATCGGAAAAAATCAAATCAAGTGGAGCATTAGAGCGAATTGTATTTTGATAAAAAGTAAGTTTGTGGCTCTTGTGAATATCACAAGAATTACATGAAGTAAAAGATGATGACATAATGTTTAAATTAAAATGACTACGAAGAAACTTTAAAATAGGAATGGCGGGATGACCAAGCTTGTGATGCCACTCGGTTGAAGAAGAGACTTGACAAGCATGGACACGAGGAGCCGAGATACGACATTCATAGACACCGTCTTTAAGTTGACCTTGAAGGAGAATGCGACCCAAAATTTTGTCCTTTATAAAACAAAGAGAAGAGGAAAATTCACAAATGGTGTTATTATCGTGACAAAGTTTGGAAATTGAAATTATATTACGAGAGATGTGAGGTACACAAAAAACGTTAGTGAATTTTAAAGACGAGGAATGAGAAATAGGAACGGTAAACGAACCTAGGTGAGTAATTGGTAGCGATGAGCCATCACCAATGAGAACTTCGTCACTACCGTCATATGGAGAGTGAAGGGCCAAGGTGTCAAGATCCCTAGTAATGTGATGAGATGCCCCACTATCAAGAAGATAGTTGGAGTCGGTGTGGGGCTGGGTTGACATAGGGCCGGTGGGGGTAGTATGGGCTTGAGGGAAGGGACGGGGTGTTTGCCGGTTTAGAGTACGAGAAGGTAAGGTAACAGTGGGATAATCACGTTTAAATTTATAGAAAAAGAATAGAACGTGACCTTTAGCACCACAATATTGGCAAGAGCCTTTGAATGGGGGGTCCTGTTTAGGCTGGTTAGCATCAACCGTGGCGTGACCAGGGACGGTGGGGGACCGGGTGTAGGTGGAGGCAGAGCGAGGGTTGTAGGAGGCGGCATGCACCGTGGCAGGGAACGGAGCAGGGGATGTGGAGTGGTTGTTTATAAGCTCGAAGTTGAGTAGTTTTTCATGGAGTGATTCAAAGGAGATGGGTTCATCACGAGCTTGAACTGCATCGATGACGGATCGATAGGTATTGTATTCAAGACCTCGAATGATTTTGGCTATCAAGTCTTCATGGTCCATTGGTTTCCCAAGGACGGCTAATTTGTCAGCACATGCTTTAATGGTTTGCATATACTCGGTAATGCTTTGATTAGTTTTGCGAATGGAGTTGAGACGGTCTTTAATTTGAAGGATGTGGGCACGGGACGGATTGGCGTAGGTTGAGGCAAGAGTAGCCCAAACATCACGTGTGGTAGAGGCACGCATGACGAGGGAGTGGATGGTAGGGTCAAGGGTACCAAGGAGAGCACCTTTAAGAAGATGATCTTGGCGTTTCCAAGTTTTGTGAGCGGGATTTGGAATGGTGTTTGCTTTGGTGGCATCGGTTGGATCGGGTAGGGTAGCCGAAGGGCATGGGTGGGTTCCATCAATGAATTTGATGAGATCGTAACCAAATAAGATGGACTCGATTTGATCTTGCCATGACATATATGTAAGAGGGGTGAGTTTAGCAACCATAGATAGGTTGACAAGGAGGAGAGGAACGAGTGGTTCATGGGAGTTGGGTAGGGTGGCAGCCGAGGTGGCCATGGGAGGAAGACAAAAGTCGATTTAGGTTTAGGGTTTGAGGATCGTTAGTATTCTGATACCATGTAAACAATTGGATGTAATTGTATATTGCATTGATAAATAATATGATACAAAGAGGTGGTATTTATACAAGATATATTGCCTTGCTATACAAGAATACAATCTAGGAAATATACTATAAACAATATATGGAAAACTAAATATTAACATAAACTAATAGAAGATATAAACAAGATATTAAGAAATATCTTTAACATAACCAATTGATGAACCAATCGATAACTATACCAAATTACGTTCTAAAAAACGGTTCTTGATACTTTTACTTCCACTAAAATTACTCGTAAACACATACGAAAAGCGTGTCACTAGTTCCTCTTATATATACTTATAGCTTGGTCCATAATTTATCGAGTGTCTTGAACTCTAGTACCAGAAAAAGTAAACGTATCAAGATTAATTTATTAACCAAGTTATATTATTCTTGATCAAATCAAGCCCTTAATAATAACAATGAATCAATGATCGATTTGCTCTGTTTCATCCAATAAATTATTCTGAAATAATATAATAGTGAAAATCCCCAATGTCACATTAGGTGATGCCCGATTTATTTAGTCACAACTAAATGACAAACCTTATTTCAGTTGCCAAACATTTCGTAGCTGTTAATCATGTTGGGCATCTTACTGGTGTTTTGGATCTACAATTTGTCCTCCTTTGCTCATATTTTTTGTCACTGCCATAAAATTTTCACATGAATTTGAGACTATCAAATGGGTGGGATATCGGTAATTCAAAATTATTAATGTCACTTATGACTGTGAGACGGTGAATAGTAACATGTTTTTAGCCTTAATTTGTATTGTTGTGACATTAACAAAAAAATGTTGTGGTAATATCATTTTACATACCAAATTATTAGTTGTGCTAAGGGGTCTTGGAGAAATTATAAAATATTTAGTCACTGTCTAAACAGTAGGCCAATAAAGATGATTGATTAAACGGAAAATTCACGTTGTACGCTGTACCCCTGGGCCCTGACTTTGACATTTTGCACGAAATACCTAATGTTTTTATCCGTAGAATCTTAAGAGATCATAATTCGTGAGTATGAGCTCACGAAGTGCTTTTTTTCCCCCAAATTTAACGTCATTCCAAAAATTACGATTTGAAAAAAAAAATCTTGAGTTTGGAACTCCTGACTAAGAGATATGTCATTCAAAGTTTGTTTGGTAAAAAAAGTGTTGATATACAAAATTTCATAGCCACGAGATCCAAATACGACATTTTATTTTCAGATCGTAGTTCTCGGAAAAATGATCGATTCGAAAAAAAAAATCGTCACTTTCTGAACTCGTAAACACGAGCCATGGTCTCTTAAATTTTTCGAATAAAAAAATTGGGTATTTTGCCAAAACGTCTGACCTTAGGGGTACCGAATAAATTTTTCGTTGATTAAAAGTTTTATTTATAAAAGGGTAATTCACCTAAAACCGAAGTTTTTTCTGTGTATATTACTCCTGCAACCCTTTTTTTTTATTACAACAGATAGGGAATAACTTACAATATTCTAATAGTAACAATAAGCTATATGACTAGGTAGCACCAAAAACCCAACAACTAAATCTAGCACTAGAAACCATAAACAATTGAACCATGGTAGTATGAATAAGGACCCTATTATTACCCTTACTTTTCAATCTCTAATAAATTAAATAACGATTTTCCACCGAAATTATATTCCTTTTCCGCATTGATTTTGACAAGAAAAATTATGTCACTAGAAAAGCAGTTGCAATATGATAATGCTTCATATTCACTCATTTGTTTCCCTTTCCTTTTTGTACAAGAATTAAGGAAATGAAGTTGGATCATACAAAATCCACTACCCACATACAAACGAATTTGAACCACACAAAACACACAAGCCCACATCCAAAAAGGGAAATAGGAAACAAAACCCAACTTACACAATAAAAAAAAGAGGGGAAAAATGAGCAACTGAAGGGAATATTTAAAATTACGAAGTTTCACAAAAAGTAAAATAAAAATTGTTGCAAGTTTTCGGGATCATATGCGGTACCCTTACTTTTCAATCTTTAATAAATTAATTATGGTGCAAATTCTCCTGTAAGCTAGACTGTCGCATGGTGTAACCAGTTAACCGTAATTACTTTTTGACAAGTAGTAACTATTTTTTGATAAATATTGACCATCTTTTATGACTAAAAAATGACTTTTATTTTCAAGGTGATCACTATTTACCAAAAAGTGATCACTATTGACAATAAAGTTGTCACATTTTGCAAAAAAAAACACACGAAATGAGACCGTTGCAAATGAGAGCTATGGTAAATACGGTACTGCCCCTGATTGGACGATAACATCTAATGTACACTAGCCATAGTAGCCAAGTTTCCCAGTGGATATAAGTGTGTAAAATCTAACACGCATACACCTTTGTTCTTATTGATCCCTTTCTCCCTCTTCAGTAAGCAAATGGGCGATACAAAACAGAAAACTCTTCTGTTGATCATCATTTTAGTCATATTATCATGTTTAGGACTAAATAAAGCAACCAAAGTGTCACAAAAATACCATCAATCAGGTAATAGTAAGGACGACTCACATACTACCAAACAACAGCTACAACAATGCAATATATTTAAAGGTCATTGGGTTTGGGATGATTCATACCCTCGCTATGATTCCTCATTTTGCCCAAGAATTCGCAAGGAATTTGACTGCCTTAAATACGGCCGTCGCAATACATCCTACCTGAAGTTCCGGTGGCAGCCAGATGACTGTGATCTTCCAAGGTATGTGTGACTTAAACATTCCAACATTTCACATTTATATTATGCTGTTTAGGTATGACTCCAATGTGTATTATGTACACCCTAAAAATAAATAACACTAAGTCATGCTTAACACCGTCTTAAGTTAAAACCTCTCATAGCCCTCATTACATAACGTTATGTAGGTTTGATGGACGAGAATTCTTGACGAGGATGAAGGGAAAGAAGATGATGTACGTTGGAGATTCAGTTAGTTTAAATTTTTGGCAGTCAATGGTCTGCCTACTCCATGCTGCTCTTCCTAATTCCAACATCACACAACACACCTCTCAATCCATCACTTCTTGGAACTTTCAGGTATATTTCATACTTAACTATATTACTCCGTATTAATTGTTATACGATTTTCATAAGAAAACCAAAAATATTTAATTAAATCTCAAGTGATATATCCTTGATTTTGCATTATTCTCTCCTCTATGTTTGATTTTGTTACATTAACTATGCTGTAATGAATGTTTGTTATTCAGTACTTAAGAAAGTACTCCCTCCGTAAGACACAACCGTAAATCCATCAGCATGTGAATGAAAGGCTGAAAGCCAAGTATTGTGATTTGTGAATGCATAACGGTAAATACATCTTTCAGTCATCAATGAGTAGTTATTGTGAAAACAACGAGGGGAGCCTCTCGTTGAATAAAAAAAAGGAGTGAATTTAAATTATTTAATTATGAAAGAAAAATAAATGAGCTATGTTTGGGCCTAATTTCACTAGTATAGGCATCGGGTCTAATTACGTAAGTAGAGGGATGTGGGCTGGATGGTTCGCAGAAAAGGGAGGGTATTAGAAGAGAGGACGTGTGCACGGGTCCAGACAAAGGGGATCTAGTAACTCGAGGAGCCCAGAGGGTGGGCAGTCCATGAAAGAGGCAATTAACTTGGAGGCTAAGTAACCTAAACCCTATTAGGATTTAGTCCTATATATAGCAATGCAAGGGGAAGATGGAGATTCATTCAGAGCACGAGACAAGAACCCTAATACTAGCAATAATAATCAAGCTATAGTCTCCCTTGTACTCATTAATGGATCTTAATTAGCTAGGGAAGGGGTAACTTCGTTATTGTAACTCGAAAAAAAAAAAATTGTGCCCCACATCGAGAAAATTCCTGCGTCCGCCCCTGCTCTTGTGTTAATCTTCTTTTAATTTCATTATCGTAATTAACGTTGCATACAATCGAGCAAATCATATAACGATATTAGGCCACTTTACCTCTACGCAATATAAACGGTCAAAATACCTAAACAGTTTGGCGCCCATAGTGATGCATAATGGTCGTCATCATTAATCAACATGAAAACACCATGTCGAGAAAACAAATAACCGTCGGAAGCACGTCCATATTTGACGGAAGTCAATCGCCGACGACCTTAGCGCAACCACAAACAGAAACACAAGGAATTCTAGTTGCAGGAAGCAGCCACGTTTGATTCCCTCAGAACTAGTCACCAAGTTAGATCTAGCGGGGACCCCACCATTGGAGAGTACAATCCCATAAGGATTAGGCTGCCCATTGATAAATACTTGGCAAGTAACTAGCAGCTTCGCATTCATATCAGGTAACACTTCTACCAATCATCTGACTACAACTAACTATGTGCCCAGTGTAGGGCTTACATGACATCAAGTAGCGGGATGGAATCATGGACCCTTGATAACAGCAACCCCCATAGCTACTTATCAACAAAGTTAAATGGCGACTTGGCCGGGGAGTGGTGTGTAAGGGCAATTGCCATTCCCCTATCACCAGTACGCTAATTACAACAGCATCAGAGACCATCAGTACCTGGAATTCATAGACATGCTCAGCAGGATCCCATGAATGCCTGACCCCACGGAGAAGGCGACTCATGAAATTTACGTAGATTCACCATTCGTGGATGCAATAGCAGCACTCGCTGTACCAAATTAAAGGGATTCAATAACCCTTGAACACATAAGCAAGTTCAAGCATAAAAATGATGGTAATAACAGCAACATGGCCCGCGAAAGAAGAATGTATGTACAAAGGGTTCAGTTCAACATTATCTTGACAACCCTGCAATGGTTCGTCAGTCTGCCAAACAAGTATATTTCCAGCAAAGCTGATCTAGTCAACGCATTCAACTAGCAGTTCGTCAGCAGTAGGCAACCAACAAACCAGACCAGCGATCTCTACAGGGTGGTTCAAGAGTTTTACGAAGGTACTAGAGACATCGTCACCAGATTCAACAAGAAGTAGCTAGCAACCCGGGGATGTGATGTGCCCACATCAATAGAACCATTCCGTTATAGGGCCTTCAGCATGACTCAGAAATGCATAAAGAGTTAACCAGGTATCCTTGCCGCACCTTTGAAGATGTCTAAGCCAAAGCAACCGTATCAATTTGGTTATGAGAAGATACAAAATTAAGAAGAAACGTGCTTCATATATAAAGGTCAAGCAAGAAGCCTGCATCGTAAAGGAGGGAGGAAAGATCTAGATCTTACAGTAAGGTACGTAGTTAAATAGGTAAGGGGCAAAGATGAGGCAAAATCCCTCCCTAAACTAAGTGAATACAGATTCACAACAAGGATGGCAAGACTCCTACAAGTGCTAAAAGAGTTGGGAAGCAAGGTAAAATGGCCTAAGCCACCAGTAGAAGGGTGGACGTAGAGAAAGGATAGCAGTAAAACGTGTGAATTCCATATCGATAATGGGCATACCACGGATGAATGCTACACTCTGCGAAAGGAAGTAAGCTATGACATAGGGAACATGAGCCACGTGGGGGCATGCAGCAGGGAAAGGTAGGCACCACAAGCCAGACACTACCTTCTGCACCGCAAATCCGCACAAAAATAATTAACGTGATAACAGGCGGCTCATATCTAAGTGGACTGACATACTCGACTGCAAAGAGACATGCCACTGAGGTTAAGGGGAACATGCAAGAGTCTTCCTGTAGGGTAACCCACAGTGCCCGACAGTCACCATCGATGAAGTTGACATGCAAGATAATCAGGAACACCATGATGCATTGACTATGACCTTTTCTATGGCAAATTGCACGGTGAAAAAGGTTTTTTTAATACACAGGAAGCTCAGTTAACCCGGTCATGCTGGAAGCCATAAAAAATATGGGGTTATTCGAAAGGGACCTGTAGAGAAAGGTCATCCCGTTAGTAGAGAAAGGGACCTGCAGCTGGTCATCGATGGTCTAGCAACCTACAACGTTATCTTAGGAAGAGCATGGCTGCACCAGATGAAAGCAGTCCCTTCGAAATATCACCAGTGCATAAAATTCCTCACGCCATGGGAAGTGCTGGAGATACGAAAAGACAACGATGAAGCCAAAGAATGTTACAGACAAGCACTCAAGGCCACAGCCTGCTCCCCAGCATAGAAATTAAATAACAAGTGCGTCCAAAACGATTATGTCGAGTCTCCTGCAGAGGAACTAGGTAAGCTCAACCTGAACAAACTGTACCCAGAGAGAACACTGCTGAATGAGGCATGTTGCATATGAAGCCTCCGCCAACAATTGGCTGAACTCCTCATAACTAATATGGATTGTTTGAAGCTGAAGCATTAGCTACCATGGGAGCAACATTCATATCAACATAGTTATCTAACATACCAATAGTTTACGTTTTGAAACCAGCAATACAAAAGCCAATGGTGACAGACGAGGGCGAAGCAGAGAAGCAGGCGAACAAAGCTGGAGTACTGGTGAGTGAGGCATGAGAGCCACATTGGCGAAAAGCTTACATAGAATGGCTCAAAGACAACAGACTACCAGATGAAGGAAAGGAGGTGACGAGCTTCAATATAAAAGCCTCAAGGTTTGTACTAGTTGGCAACGTGCCCTTCAGGAAGTTGTTGGCATGACCCTACCTAAGGTGCATGGACAGAGTAGAGGCCCAGACCGTTATGCATGCTATCCACAGTGGCAATGTAAACCATGCAAGGGGCAGAGCCTTTTAAATAAGGCCCTAAGGCAAGGCTACTTCTGGCACACCATGCGCGCAGATGCTATGGAATATGTAAAGAGGTGCGACGTCTGCCAAAGGTTAGCACCCATGATACACGATCCTTCAGAAACTCTTCACACAATCATTTCGCCATGGCCATTCATGACATGGGGAATAGACATTATCGGTCCATTACCTAGGGCTCCGAGGAACAGGTTATATATGCTGGAATGACAGATTATTTCTCCAAATCGATAGAAGTAGAAGCGTTCACAGAGGTAAAAGATAAACAAGTAATTTCCTTTATAAAGCGCAACATACTTTGCAGGTTTGGGATACTGTCGGAAGTAATATGCGAAAATGGGTCGCAGTTTGTGTCGGATAACACTGAGGGATTTTGTGAGAGGTAGAACATTTCACTAAAAAAAGAACACCCAGGAATCCTCACTCCACTGGGCAAGCCGAGTCCAGCAACAAAATCATCGTGGAAATCCTAAGGAAAATATTGGAGGAGCTAGGAGGAAAGTGGGCGGACGAGCTACCCTTGGTGTCGTGGTCGGACATGACCACTCAAAAGATGCCAATAGGCCAGACACCTTTCAGCTTGGTATTTGGGCGGAGCCATTAATACTAGCAGAGGTTTTGATCCCACCTACAAGGTAGTAATAATAATCGAGCTTTAGTCCCCCTTGTATTCAACTATTGCTCTTAGTTTGCTAGTGAATATTTGGAAGGGTACCGTCCCGTACCCCTTTGCCGCGGTTTTTCTCTCATAGGGTTTTCCGCGTCACCAAACCTCTTATGTTAGTCTTGTTTTCATTATCTTTACTAACATCACATACAATCAAGCAGATGAATTAACGATATAGGTCGCTTTAACCCTACGCAATATAAACGGTAAAAATACCAAAAGAAGCTATTTTTACTACTAATTTCGTTTGTGAAAGCTCTCTAGCCTTACAAAATTTGTGATGAGTTTGTCGATATAATAATATTAATCAACAAAAAAACAATAAGGCTTGATCAAGAACTTCAACTATTAAAGAAGCAACAACTCTCATTAGAGACGGGTATATCCTCTTTCAAAGAATATAGGTCGGGTTGCCTCTCACAAAGAGGAAAGCAGGAGGGCAAGTGGAAATCCACTTGGTTTCCCACTTGCCTTTTTGTGAGGGGAAATCAAAACCTTCTTCATTGAAGACGAATATGCCCGTCTGCAATGAGAATTAGTGGAAGAAGCAGAGAAAAGCGACCAAGTCTTTACTATTTTTGTACTTTTGTTATCCACAAGTTGTATATGCATAGAATATGTTATTTTAGATACAAATTCTTATTCAATACGAGCATATCCGTTTTAAGTTTAAAACGGGTCGAGTTTTATGAATAAGAAAAAAGCGGTATGCATAGCTAAATAACAACAGATTATATGCACACACTAACTTAGATGATATTTGATCCATTTTAAGGTTAGTAAAGGATTACGGATACACCCGTTTTAAGAATCGCAACTGTATTTTAGATTATTTTTGAAAAAAATCCGTAGATATTTTCTTAATGAGGTTTTTCATAACAAATTTCATCAAGAGGGTGTTTCGTAAACAACATGTTGGTAGATTTTAGCATATTCAAGTAATTTAGCATGTTTGACCAATTAATATGTCGATTATAATGTTTGGCAAACAACATATTTAAATAACATATTTAGGGTCAATATGTTGTTTACAATATACTGCTTACCCCCCAACATATTGGTAACATTAAAATAGGGAATATACTCCATTTTACAAAGAAAAAGAACAATCTATTAAACTTACTTTGCCAATTACCAAACACTCTTAAACTTATTATGATAACTAAAATATGTTGGTCAAACCTTCTCATAAAATCTATTATTTATAATCAGCTTTTCCAACATATTTATACTAAAATTAATCCGCTAATTAAAAAATATGGTCTAAATTTTTGTGTACAATCAAGTGCAATAGTACATATTGGGGTACATAGTTGAATTAATTCAACGAAAAATTTAAAAGAAAAAAAAGGGTAAAAATAACACCAAAAGTTTTAGGTACAAAAATCATATTTAAATGAAGGTTAAAACATCCGGCGAGAGAGAGAAATATTACACTATAATTATTCATGTGAGTACAACAATATATATACTCAAATACTATAGAAAATAGTATACTTAATAAACTCTCTTGAGGGTTAAATATTAGCAGCCAAACTAATAATGACGTGTAGTAAAATAACAGAAGGATAAGAAGATTTTGTGTTGTGGTTATTTGCCGATAAATCATATTTTATTTATAATGCCTCAAGGAGGAAATGCAATTATGCGTGTGTCCTTTACTTTCACCAATTTAGATGTATTAGCTTTACACTAACATCCGTTTTATGCATATTTCGTCATTAATTCTCATAACTTGCACCACATGTTTTCACTTCAGTGTGAGTTTCACATATCAAAATAAACTTATAAGTTTTCTGATTAATGTGGGCAAGTAATGGTAAGACATAACTTCAAAAATCTCCACCTGGACTAATCATTTTCTCCGCAATGCTCTCTTTGCTAATAAAGTTGGGTTAAGTGTGAATAAAATCACTTAAGTCATCACAATGGTCTAACTGAGTTGTCGAGAGTGGTTTGGTAAAATCTCCAAGATTCTCAGTTTTATGAATCTTTTCGACAATGAAATTTCTTGCATAAGCAATTCTCAAATAAAATTATGCTTAATATCAATGGACTTAGATTTTGAGTAATGCTTGGCTTTTCTGGTCAAGTGGATTATTCTTTAATTGTCACAAAATACTACAAGAATATTTTGTTTTAATCCTAACTTGCTCACGAAGCCTCGAAGCCCTATCGCCTCTTTTATACCTTATGTGGAACAATTTATTGTTCTTTAGTTTTTGATAATGTCGTAATGGCTTGAAGTATAGAATAATATAACCTGATAACAAAGTCGCTTATTCTAAATATATAAGCTTAAATTAACCTTATCTGATCTAAATCGACACCGTAGTCACCGTCAACATAACCAACTACACCTATGGGATCAACTTTTTGCTTATCAAATACCAAATCAATATCAAAAGAACCCTTCAGATAATGAAGAATCCATTTTTCAGCTTCCCAATGTTCTTTGCGTGATAGTGCATAAATTTGTGAACCACAACAACATATGCGTGGCTTTCATCTTTTGTCTTGATTTTCCTCTGGACTCTATTTAGATGATTATTTAAAATGAAGACCTAGAGGAGTAATTGACATGTTTACTCTCTTGTATATTGATTATGTCGATCATTTTCAAATAATACTAGTTTTTCTACTCAACAATCCCTGTTAATATGAATACCAATAATCTTCTTTGCTAGACCCTAAGTCTTTCATATATAATTCAGTTCTCAATTGCGTCTTTAACTTATTAACTAAACGTATTATATTTTTCAACATTTAATATGTCATCGACATAAATTAACAGGTATATGACTAGCCCGTCAGCTGTTTTCTGAAAATATAAATAATCATCATAACTACATCTTTAGTAGCCATGTTCAGCCAAGAATGAATCCATCCAATTGTACCACTTTCTTGGAGGCTGTTTTAAACCCTACAGAGATTTTTTTATATGACAAACATAGTCCTCTTTGCCATGTACTATAAAATCTTCCAATTGGTGGATTTTTTTTTCAAGATTACCGTGAAAAAAATATAGTTTTAACATCTAACTGCTCGAACTCAAATCATGAAGAGCAATTAGAGAAAATAATATAAGAATTGAGCTATGATGAACAACTGAAGATATTACCTCCTTGAAATCATCAATGCGTATTCATCGAATCCTTGTACAACAAATCTTGCTTTATATCTTGTATTTTCAACACCGTGGATAAATTTTTTCTTCTTATATACCTATTGACAATTAATAACAAATTTCTTACCCTAACCTACCTTCACTACATCACAAGATTCCTTCTTTTGAAAATTCTCAATTTCTTCTTTCATCACTGCAACCAATTTTGAAGAATTTTCAATGAAAATAGCCTCATATATAACAATTCCTAGGTATCATTTATCTTTTATGCAACAGCTAAACCATAAGCAACATTTGCGCTTTGGTCAACATATCTTTGAGTCATTTGTTTTGGTATATGTTTAGGAAAATTTTGAGCCATGGGTCATGGTTCTGGTAAACTTCGTCTTTGTGGTTACTGGGGATTTCTTTGGCTAGTATTCTCGAATTATTCACTTCAATTTAGTTGAGTAGAGGAAGTTGAGAAATCTTAATCTGATTTTGAGACTTTGACATCAACTTCCACTTTTTCTCTGAAATTCTCTTGATCATCTATAACAGGATGGAAAGAAATCACTTCTTATTCAGAAATAACATAACATATTATTGAAACTATTACATTTCTGCTATGAATGTGTTTACAATAATGGGGTCTTATAAACGGTAAAATTTAACCCCTAAGTCAGAACCCAAGAAAATGCCTTTTTTTTTTATCACATGGTTCCTATTTTCCCTCGTTCACATAAGATTATGCCGGATAGCCAGATATTCTACAATTAGAATTTTAAAAGCGGTTACGTGGCCATTCTTGCTTTGAAATTTTGCTAACAAGTGATCTATTTTGGGCTTCTGCTTAAAATTCTTTTCCCAAGCCAATATAGGAGAGCATATAACAGACTCTCTCTAAACTATTTATGTTCATACGTTCTGTTACTCTATTTTGTTGTGGACTCCCAAGAATGGTAGGATGTCTGACAACAGCGTCGCTGTTCAAGAAAATGTTGAATTACGGAACCACAAAGGTATTAAATGAACCCATAAGTTTTCTCAACTGTGAAATTTTGCCCGTTATCTTTGATTTGTAGTGATTAACCCCCTTAAGTTGACACAAAAGCGAAATCTAACCCTCTTTTTTATTTTTCAACCGAAATCTCACCAAAAAATAAAAATCAAATTCATTAAAACAATTTGTAATATGCATGAATTTTACTTTATAAAAGCTATAATATGCATGAGTTGTAATACTATTGATAAATTTGGAAAATATTATCGAAAGTTGTTGAATTGTCTAAAAAGTTGAAAATTTGAATAAATTATTGTAAATGAATGATGAACTAAGAATACAATGAATTAATTTATGACATTTATATTGAAACAATAAAAAAATAGGATCAATTGCTACATTCCAAACTTAAGGGATTAATTTCACAATTGAGCAAACTTAAGGGGGACAATTACCACTTACGCGATTACCGAACTCAAGACGATTACCAATTCTTTGTCTTTTCACTTACGTTCAGTCATGTTTTGTATCAAGGTTTTCCACTATTTGAACGGGGAAAATTTCATATTCTTGTATTAAAGAAAATAAAACTAGAGGACCTTAATCAGTACAATGCTTTCCCAAACAGTCCTTTCTTGTTAAGGACATGCATTTCCTTCTCCCTCATACAAATTACAAGATCGATTTTCCGTCATTAGTACTAGAATACTAGCTCTTTCACACATTAAAGACTCCACCTTAAGCTTAATACTTTCATCCAAGTGATTCTAGGGTGCTTAAGGAAATGAGATTTAAATTTAAGTCGATGATGTGTCTAATACTGGTCAAATTTCTGGTAACATCATCACGTGCTTTAATATTCACCGTATCTTTTCCAATGAGTATCATTACCCGCCAAAAGATGACCTCCATTATTAACTTACTCATAATAAGTAAACCAACCTTTATTAGCCGTCATGTGAAAGTATATCCGTCATCAAGTATTCACTTATTTCTAGACCTCTCTTTTATGTCAATAAACAACCAAAACATCCCCATCAGACTCAACTCAAAAACACGAGTTTCAATAAGGTGTTTAGGTTGTTTACCTTTACCCATATCATCTCTTTCTAGCTTAATTTTTAGTTTATGACACTCAGATATTTCGTGTACTGTCCTTCCTTGTTGCAATAAGAGCAAAAAGCTTTTACCTCTTTATTTTGACATGTACCTACTCTTGCTAATACTAGCTTTTCCAAATGTTCTCCCTTAATACTCACGCCTTCACTCGATTGTTCATAATTAGTTTCAGTATCAATTTTTATTTTTTTGATAAGAAAGAGGTGAGACTTGACTTCTTCAATAGGTAATGTAATATTAATACCGTATAGCATGATTTTCTTAAAGTATTTAAGTGAAAGTGGTAGTTAGATGATAAGTTAATCATGGAATTAAACATCTAAGGTTCTCCAAATAAATGGGCATATAATACAACTCATCTAATGTGTTCTTACGGAAGTACCTTCTGACATGCAGAGTGTGAATAAGTGTTTCTTAAGCCGAAGTTTATTTTCATGGCTCTTGGTCCTGTATAGATATTTTATATTGATCCATCTCCTAGAAGGAAACTTAGAAGGAAACTTCGATCTCCTTAATGATTTAAGGGAATTCAACAATATATCCTAAACGACTACAAAACATAGTATAGTTAATAAACTCTCTAAAAGGATAAATATTATGACCAAAATAAATAATGGAGAGTAGTAATAAAAAAAAAGATGATTTTGTGTTGTTGTATTTCTTTGCGTAGAAATTATATTATATTTATATTGCCCTAAGGAGTAAATATAATTATGTGTTTATCCTTTGCGTTCACCAAGTTACATTCATTAGTTTTACTCCAACATCCCTTGCATGCATTACCTTCACTAATTCTCATAAATCGCACCACATTGTTTTCTTCTTCAATGTGAGTTTCACATATTGAAATAAACTAAGAAGTTTCTTATATATTTAGAAGAGTGATGGTAAGACATAACTTCATATTACATAATATTCACACCTTACAAATTTTAACTCGCAATATTCTCTTCGAACGTGTAGGATTATGATGTCTCAATAATGTTACACTCATCCTTCTTCTTGGTCGATATTGATCATGACGAGACAATGGGACGCGTATTGAAGCTCAATTCACTTAAAAATGGAAATATTTGGAAAGATATTGATGTTTTGGTGTTCAATACTTGGCTTTGGTGGTACCGCTCTGGCGCCAAACAACCGTATTTCCTCCTTACTCTACCAACTTATTGCATATTAAATATCAAATTATACGTTATTTTTAGTGTTTGTCCAAAAAAATTCTTCGACTTGGTAATTTATCTCTACTTCGAATTAGGATTCATTTAAAATGGATACTTTAGTGTTCAAAATCCAATATTATCTTTAGATCCAACAAGAATGAGTTTTATCTAACGAGGCCATTCTTTATAAATACTTCTTTAACGATTTGTGATTCACTCATGTAAATGTGTTACATGTATTGAATAAGCGACACAAAAGTAGTCGCTCTTAATGGTTCCCGATTCGTATATCGAGCGAATATGATAACCCTACTCTAACATACCTTAATATTCCCCTTGAATTGTTTTGGTCACCACTCATGCCCGAGCTACCTAAAGCACCTTTTAAATTAATTTATAATTGCGTAATTTACAATTTTTATACATTTTTGTATGAAATTTTTAAAATTATGATTAAGATAAATTTTTCAATCAAATTATGAGACACATTCACTACTCCTCTTGTTACTAGTGTCGTATTGAAATCACAATGATATGCTGTAAATTTGTGTAAATGTGTCTGTCATGGTGTTCTAACTTGCAAGTCATGGTTATAGCTTAAATTTTGTTAGCTTATCTTATTATATTCATTACTTTTGAAGAAAATATAGTAACATGAAGTGTCTACATAATATGAGTTTTTTAATATTTTATAGTATTTTAAGTATAACATAAATTATACATTTTAAAATATTTGTGTCTTTCATTGGAATTCCTAGTTTTTGAATTATCTATATAATAAGTTTTGGTGCAAGGCTCTCTGCCACTACCTAAATTATTCTTGTAAATTTTATTAGTTATGTAGTAAAATTATGTTGACTTACATAAATCATACATTTACCAAATTATGAGACAAATTTAATACTCTTACAATTTCTACTCATACTTTTAGTACTCTTGTTTTTACTTTTGTTACTTTCACTACTTCCACTCCGATTATTTTACTCTCACTACTCCTACAAATACTAATTTTTATTTTACCATTCACATTATAGAAATTATCATTTTCACTAATTTCATTGTTATTATTACTACTTCTACGACCAGATCGGTGATTACTGTTATATTTACTATCTCGGTGTTATTAGACATAGGATTCGATAGTCACCAAAATATCTAATATTATGCTTACTGTATAAGAAATTATCAATATCTCCATGAAAGTATGTTATGTGCTTTAAACGGGCTTAAAATGCAAAACTTTCATAAGAAATAAGACAAATTGAAAAAAAAATCATACTTATGTCACAATTATGTCATTATCTTAATCATGGAAATTTGTGTATTTTTTTTTTCATTTATTTCCAACTTTCGATTTATGACTAACTCTATTTAATTGTTTTTTTAATAAATTTTTAATACTATATATTATTAGATTTTATGCATTGCACGGGTCATTGTGAAAATTTTGTTTTATGAGGAGAAGTGATTGCATAAGATTACTGGATCTAGGAAGTGTATAGAATAAGTAGATAATTGAAAACGCTTCTTCATTTAATCTCTTAGAAATGTAAACAATTAAGTTGTCTATGTTTTTAATACATATATTGGGTGGTTATAAGGTATATTAAAAATTTCAGTTTGAAAGTTACTCTGAGGATCGTAAATAAGATTATTAGCATAATTAAGTTTGTCTCAAGTTTAAGTGGATTGCACTACGTGAATCTTGTAAATTGAGTTACTTATATTCTAGTCAAGTCAAACTTACAAAAAATGATTATCTATTATTATTATTATTATTGGATTTTTAAGTGTCAAACATAGCTCCTTTTTTTAATTGTTTTCTAAGAAAGTTTTA